>APFE030076144.1:205608-237785 GCA_000404065.3 Pinus taeda | reverse complement strand
GTAGGAGAACATTACTGTTACAGGAGAGCACAATGCAGATCTTAGGATTTGAACATTTGAAAGAGCTGTATCCGACTGACACCGAGTTTATGGAAGCCTATGAGGCTTGCCAAAACCCGCTGTTACGAAATGACAGCAAGTGGCTGGATTATAACCTACAGGAAGGATTGCTGTTCAAAGGAGGACAGTTGTGTATTCCCAACTGTTCCATGCGGGAAAATATCATACAGGAAAAACACAGCAGAGGCCTGGCAGGACACTTCGGAATTGACAAGACCGTTGCTCAGGTACAACATTTCTATTTTTGGCCTAAGTTGCAGCGAGACGTGCAGAGGTATGTGACTAGTTGTAAAACTTGTCAGTTGGCAAAAGGTCACAGTCAGAACACTGGACTTTATATGCCACTACCCATTCCTAGTCGACCTTGGGATTCGGTAAGCATGGATTTTGTGCTTGGTTTGCCAAAGACACAACGCGGCTTTGATTCAGTGATGGTTGTAGTCGATCGATTTTCAAAGATGGCACACTTTGTACCGTGCAGGAAAACCAGCGACGCTACTTACATAGCACATCTTTTCTTTACAGAGATTGTGCGGTTGCATGGACTTCCACGAACCATTATCTCTGACAGAGATGTCAAGTTCACAGGCCATTTTTGGAGAACTCTGTGGAAGAAGTTAAATACTCAGTTGCAGTTCAGCTCCGCTTATCATCCGCAGACGGACAGACAGACGGAGGTAGTGAACCGGAGTCTGGGGAATTTTCCCAGAAGTCTAATAGGTGAAAATTCCCGGACTTGGGATCGTGTATTGGCACAGGCGAAATTCACATACAACGATTCCCCTAACCGTAGCACAGGTTACAGTCCGTTCCAAATTCTGTACGGCATGCATCCGCGAGGAGTGCACGAGTTATGAGATTTGGGCAAACTGGAGAAATGAAGTGTTGATGGAGAAGATTTCGCCCAAGCTATGAGCAAACTGCATGAACAGGTTAAGCTAAAACTACAGGACAACAGTCAGAGATACAAGCAGCGAGCTGATACAAAACGCCGAGAAGTTCAGTTTAATGTCGGGGATGAAGTTCTTGCATACTTACGCAAGGAATGTTTTCCAAAGCGGGAGTACAACAAGCTCAAATTTAAGAAGATCGGGCCCTGCAAGATCATTCGCAAATTTTCTGCGAACGCTTATGAGATACAGTTGCCACCAAGGATTGGTATTTCCCCTATTTTTAATGTGGCAGATCTGTTCCCTTATGTTGCAGGTTCAGCAGATGATGCAGCAGTAGAGCCACCGCGGGACACCAAATTGGAAGGAGATTCATGGACGAGACAGATGCTGATGGCACCACCCGTCGAGATTGAGGGAATTACACACAGGTAGCTAAGCGCACACGCAGGAAGGAGTATTTGCGGTATTTGGTAAAGTGGAAGAACCGTCCAATAGAGGATAGTTCGTGGCTTAATGCGACACAAATACAGAAGGCAGGCTATTCTGTTGACGACCTCATGGAACGGAGCCATGACTTTTTGTCACCCCGAGAGCCTGATGCAGGAGCATCCAGCTCTAAGGAGGCAGAATGAGGCTGACAGTCTCAGAGAAAACCAGAACACACAGTCACTACGTATAACTGGACAGGTGTCAAAAACCTTGTCGGTTATTTTATTTCATTTACTTGTTTTATTTACTTTTTTTTAGAATGCTGATAGGATACGGTTAAATTAGTTCAAGCACTGATTCTGTCTTATTTGGGAATTAGGAACAGAAAGCATAATTGTTAGTTAATTAATTTTCTTTAAGAGCATTGTATTAGTTATAGACAGTTAGATAAAACAGTTGCCCAAATCTGTTGGGACAGTTCCACTGAGAAAGAACAGTTAGGTTCTTTGAGTTTAAAGATAGCAGGGGTATGATTGTAAAAGATTCCTCTCTCATATGAAAAAAAAACAGAAGCTACAGTCATTTCCAAAATCGATACTTATTGTTTATTCGTTTCCTTAATCATCACTGTAATAGAC
The DNA here is from genome assembly GCA_000404065.3 of Pinus taeda. Lineage (NCBI taxonomy): Eukaryota > Viridiplantae > Streptophyta > Pinopsida > Pinales > Pinaceae > Pinus > Pinus taeda. The sequence goes on along the minus strand of APFE030076144.1, from coordinate 235,765 downwards.
AAATTCTTGCATCGTAATATAAATTCCTGTACAATCAAATTGTGTTTGAAATAACAGACAGATACAATCTATAAGTGGATCGGACGTGACAGTCACAGCACTATCCGACGGAGCACATACCAGGTTTCACACATAAGCCAACATCCAGACGAATGCATAAGAGTAGCGGACGCTAACAGTCAAAGACATTCCCATAACCAAAGGACAACAGTCTATGCTTACGAAAAGGAGAAATACAGTTATTTCATAAGAACCCCCTGATAAATTAAAAACAGAGTAAAGAGCCGTAGCAAGCTAACAAAATATTGTATCATTTCATACGATTATACAAACCCTCATATACTGTTCAGAGTATCAAATAAATCAACGCATTATAACAAAACGAGAATTTAAAGAATAGAACCAGAATTACAAACTCAATCTTCGAGTAGTGAATGATACAATAGAACAGTGCTTAAAAACTGGCATAGCCATCAACGGAACAGAATCTCGAACAAGATGAATATATAACCAAAAGCCAAATAGTTACAGCATAACCATTAACGGAGTCATCAGACAAGGGTTTGGATAAACCCTAGGGTTTACATAACTGAGAAAATAGACAGTAACAGGAGAAGGGTTCGAAACCCTGAAATTGTTCAGAACATAACCAAATAATTTCTACATAGTGCGACGGCTTAAAAGCCCGTAAAAACCCAACAAGGGTTTGAGAAAAAAGAAGTTCAACAGTCATATACAGGAGTAAGGCTAAGGCCATAATCAACGCCAAAGAGAAACCATTACTCAAACAACAGAGCACCCTATTGTTCCACAGCACAGGCGAACTATCCTAAGAACCAGAAATAACCTATCAATAACTACAATCATATATGTGAAGACGCTACCCGGAAAGAGCCGCGAGGAGGAGTTGATTAGGAACACCGCGAGCATGGGTCAGTCACCTTGACGCACCTGCAACCAAACCAAAACGGGTTAGAGACCTGTATAAAAACATATATGAGCGCTTAAAGTTGAAAGCGAAACCAGAGGGGACCAGGAGTCTTACCAGAAAACCTGAGAGCCGAGAAGAATACAAATACAACCATGAAACCCTGAAAGACAGTGGCAAAGGTGGTTAGAAACTAAAGGAGAAAGGCGGAAGTTTAATAGCAAGGAACAATTCCTTACCTGCACATTAGGAACGAAGCGCAGGGCTTGGAGAAGAGACCTGTCATGGAATGAAACCAACGATTAACTAGATTGAAACAGTGTTGACCTCAGAAAAATAAACAAACAAATATACAGTCAATCAGTTGTTATCGCGTAGAGCCAAGTGTGCTTTCACAGGCCGTTAAGAACTCACCGCCCATAACTAACGAAGACGAAGGATAGCCACAGAGCCGGTATTCGAACTAGAGTCCAGAGAACCAGAGTTTCCCCACAGACAGAGCAAGCTTTCAGCGCGGCAGAACAACGAAAATGACAAAATGACGGAGCATGAGTTGACAAAAGTCGGGTTGGTGTGAAGAGAACCGGCAGGTGTGGGTGAAACCAGTCAAGACCTTTCCAGAAACCCTAAAACCGTTTTCGAGGAGAGTACCAGCATTAAAGTCAACCATAAAGAGCGTCCGGACGCGGGTCTTTTTGTCAGGGATATTTTGTTAAAGGCGGGAGGCCATCATAAGTGGTATCAGAGCTAGTTTCTTGAGTTAGAACTAATGGAACAGGTAGAAGGTGAAGGTGAAGCATGAGGAAGAGAAGAGGAAGAGGAAGGAAGAGGATGAGTAGTCTACAGGCCAGTAGATGCTGGATTGCGAGAGGAGATACGAGTTTTGCGTGAAAGATTGGCAGTAATAGAGGCTGGAGGAAGAAGAAACCCAGCAGATTACAGTGATGAAGAAATAGTTGAAGCAGAGGAGGATGAGTATGAGGGAGTAACACCGAAGCTGAGATTATTAAAGTCAGTTTTGTTGTCCAGTCATAAGCCGAGGCACGAGCTACCTACTTATGACGGGAGTTTGTCGGCAGATGTGTTGTTAGATTGGCTGAGTGAAGTTAATAAATTTTTTGAGTTTGAGGAAACCAGTGAAGACAAGTAAGTAAAGTTTGCCGCCACTAAGCTGAAAGGACATGCGTCCTTATGGTGGGACAGTGTTCAAGCGGAAAGGAGAAGGTTAAACAAACAGCGAATCAAGAAGTGGGCCAGAATGGAAGCAAAGCTGAAGGAGAAGTTCCTACCGAAGGATTATCAGATTATGTTGTACAGACAGGTACAGAACCTGAAACAAAGAGGGATGACTGTTAGGGAGTTTACAGAGGAATTTTACAAATTGAATTTGCAAGCAGGGTATGTGGAAGATACCTCAGAGAAAACAGCCAGATTTGTAAATGGCTTGAGAGGGGAGATTTTGGACGAAATTGGTATTCTTTCACCACAAACATTGGATGAAGCCTATCAGTTTGCACTGAAGGCAGAGGAGAAGATAAACAGGAAACAGAACACCAGGAGAGGAGGTGGTTCTGGCAGGGGAAAAGGCAAGGTTTATGGCAGAGGTAGAGGTGCAAGTCCGAATGAGGAGGGAAACAATTCCAAATCTACTGGCGCAATAGATAAGGACAACAGCAACAGGGAAGGACGACCAGCTCAGAGAGGACGAGGATTTGGTCGAGGCAGGGGAACTGTCCAGTGTTACCGTTGTCATAAATTGGGACACAAGTCTTATGACTGTCCTGAAGGTGAACCGGCAAGCGGGAGAGGAACCTATGCTGCTCAGCCAGAGGATGCTGAGGAGACACCTCAAGAAGCGGAAAATACACCTGAAACAGGCGAAGCCTTGGTGTTAAATAAAGTGTTGTTAAAACCAGCAAAGGAAGTTGCAGAACCAGATCAGCGAAAGGCTTTGTTTCGCACTGTTTGCAAGTCACGAGGTAAGTGTTGTAAGGTGATCATTGACAGTGGGAGTACCGATAATCTGGTAGCTGTGGATATGGTGGAGAAGTTGGGATTAAAGAAGCTGAAACATCCCATTCCCTACAAAGTATCGTGGCTGCAGAAGGGGCATCAACTGTTAGTTGATGAACAGTGTGAGGTGGAGTTTCAGATTGGTAAGTATAAGGACAAGATTCTTTGCGATGTCATGCCAATGGATGTCTGTCATTTGCTGTTAGGACGACCTTGGCAGTTTGACAGAAGTGCAGTTCATGATGGGAAAACTAACTGCTATAAGTTCATGAAAGATGGGATCAAGAATACGCTTGTACCCATCAAAGAGGAAAACACAACAGAAGCTAGTGGAGTGAAAGCACTGCTGTTAGGTGGGAAAGAATTCATAAAATAGATTGACGACAGCGAGATAAATTTTGCTGTCATAAGGAGACCAAGAGCAGCGGTACTCCACACACAGATTCCAGATTTACCAGAAGAAGTTCAGAGGTTGCTGCAGGATTTTGGAGACATTGTGGTGGATGATCTTCCAGATGAGTTGCCACCGAGGAGAGGTATTAGTCACTGCATTGACTTTATACCAGGGGCAAGCCTGCCAAATAAAGCAGCTTACCGCATGAGTCCCAAGGACCATGAAGAGATTAGGAAATAGGTCCAAGAGTTGTTGGACAAGGGTTTGATTCGGGAGAGCATGAGCCCATGTGCAGTGCCCACTGTTTTGGCTCCAAATAAAGGAGGAGAGTGGAGAATGTGTACGGATTCCAGGGCTATTAACAAAATTACTGTTAGGTACAGGTTTCCCTTACCAAGGATGGACGATATGATGGATTGTCTGAGTGGAGCGACTTATTTTTCGAAGATTGACTTGAAGAGTGGATATCACCAGATCCGGATTCGTGAGGGAGATGAATGGAAAACTGCTTTCAAGACAAACGAAGGCTTATACGAATGGATGGTGATGCCATTTGGTTTGAGCAACGCTCCCAGCACGTTCATGCGTCTGATGAATGAAGTGTTGAAGGACTTTAACGGTAAGTTTGTAATAGTTTACTTGGACGATATTCTGATTTTTAGTAAGACTAAGGAGGAGCATTTAAGGCATTTGCAGAGTGTATTGCGAAAATTACAACATAACAAGCTGTTAATTAACTTGAAGAAATGTACCTTTTTTCAGTGGGAACTAATATATCTGGGTTTTGTTATTGCGGAGAATGAATTAAAGATGGACCCAGAAAAGGTGACAGTTATAGTTAGCTGGCCTTCTACGAAAATTTTATTTGAGGTTTGAAGTTTCCATGGACTTGCCAGTTTTTACAGGAAGTTCATCAGAAATTTCAGCGAGATTTGCGAACCAATGTTGGATACGATCAAGAAAGTGAATCAGCCATTTCACTGGACTGAAGCAGTAGAACACAGTTTTCAGATCTTGAAAAAAAATATCACTGAAAGACCAGTGTTGAGACTGCCGGATTTCAACAAACTTTTTCAAGTTCGTTGTGATGCTAGTGGTACAGCCATTGGGGCAGTTCTTAGTCAGGAGGACAGACCAGTTTCTTATTTCAGCGAAAAGCTAAATGAGAGCAGACAGAAGTACTCGACCTATGACAAGAAGTTTTACGCCATTGTACAGGCTTTGAAACATTGGCGACATTATCTATTGGGTAACGAATTTGTTTTATTTTCTGATAATTCTGCGTTACAGTACATTATGCAGCAGCATAAATTGAACCATAAGCATGCAGCCTGGGTTGAGTACTTGCAAAGTTTCACGATTGTACTAAAACACATTAGTGGGCAATCAAATAAGGTAGCAGACGCGCTTAGTAGGAGAACATTACTGTTACAGGAGAGCACAATGCAGATCTTAGGATTTGAACACTTGAAAGAACTGTATCCGACTGACACCGAGTTTATGGAGGCCTACGAGGCTTGCCAAAACCCGCTGTTACGAAATGACAGCAAGTGGCTAGATTATAACCTACAGGAAGGATTGTTGTTCAAAGGAGGGCAATTATGTATTCCCAACTGTTCTATGCGGGAAAATATCATACAGGAAAAACACAGCGGAGGCCTAGCAGGACACTTCGAAATCGACAAGACTGTTGCTCAGGTACAGCATTTCTATTTTTGGCCTAAGTTGCAGCGAGATGTGCAGAGGTATGTGGCTAGGTGTAAAATTTGTCAGTTGGCAAAAGGTCACAGTCAGAACACTGGACTTTATATGCCATTGCCCAATCCTAGTCGACCATGGGATTCAGTCAGTATGGATTTCGTACTGGTATTACCGAAGACACAACGAGGCTTTGATTCAGTGATGGTTGTAGTTGACCGATTTTCGAAGATGGCATACTTTTTACCATGCAGGAAAACCAGCGATGCTACTTACATAGCACATCTTTTCTTTACAGAGATTGTGCGACTGCATGGACTTCCACGAACCATTGTCTCTGACAGAGATGTCAAGTTCACAGGCCATTTTTGGCGAACTATGTGGAAAAAATTAAATACTCAGTTGCAGTTCAGCTCCGCTTATCATCCACAGACGGACGGACAGACAGAGGTAGTGAACCGAAGTCTGGGAAATTTGCTTAGAAGTCTAATAGGTGAAAATTCCCGGACTTGGGATCGTGTGCTGGCACAGGCGGAATTCGCATACAACGATTCCCCTAACCGTAGCACAGGATATAGTCCATTCCAAATTCTGTACGGCATGCATCCGTGAGGAGTGCACGAGTTACGAGATTTGGGGAAACTGGAAAAACAGAGCGCTGATGGAGAAGATTTCGCCCAAGCTATGAGCAAACTGCACGAACAGGTTAAGCTGAAACTACAGGACAACAGTCAAAGGTACAAGCAGCGAGCTGATACAAAACGCCGGGAAGTTCAGTTTAATGTCGAGGATGAAGTTCTTGTGTACTTACGCAAGGAACGGTTTCCAAAGCGAGAGTACAGCAAGCTCAAATTTAAGAAGATCGGGCCCTGCAAGATCATTCGCAAATTTTCTGCGAATGCTTATGAGATACAGTTGCCACCAGGGATTGGTATTTCCCCTATTTTTAATGTGGCAGATATGTTCCCTTATGTTGCAGGTTCGGCAAATGATGCAGCAGCAGAGCCACCGTGGGACACCAAATTGGAAGGAGATTCACGGACGAGACAGATGCCGATGGCACCACCCGTCGAGATTGAGGGAATTCTGGACACACAAGTAGCTAAGCACACACGCAGGAAGGAGTATTTGCGGTACTTGGTAAAGTGGAAGAACCGTCCAATAGAGGACAGTTCGTGGCTTAATGAGACACAAATACAAAAGGCAGGCTATTCTGTTGACGACCTCATGGAACAGAGCCATGACTTTTTGTCACCCCGGGAGCCTGATGCAGGAGCATCCAGCTCTGAGGAGGCAGAATGAGGCTGACAGTCTCAGAGAAAACCAGAACACACAGTCACTACGTATAACTGGACAGGTGTCAAAAACCTTGTCGGTTATTTTATTTCATTTACTTGTTTTATTTACTTTTTTTTAGAATGCTGATAGGATTCGGTTAAATTAGTTCAAGCAATGATTCTGTCTTATTTGGGAATTAGGAACAGAAAGCATAATTGTTAGTTAATTAATTTTCTTTAAGAGCATTGTATTAGTTATAGACAGTTAGATAAAACAGTTGCCCAAATCTGTTGGGACAGTTCCACTGAGAAAGAACAGTTAGGTTCTTTGAGTTTAAAGATAGCAGGGGTATGATTGTAAAAGATTCCTCTCTCATATGAAAAAAAAACAGAAGCTACAGTCATTTCCAAAATCGATACTTATTGTTTATTCGTTTCCTTAATCATCACTGTAATAGACAAATTCTTGCATCGTAATATAAATTCCTGTACAATCAAATTGTGTTTGAAATAACAGACAGATACAATCTATAAGTGGATCGGACGTGACAGTCACAGCACTATCCGACGGAGCACATACCAGGTTTCACACATAAGCCAACATCCAGACGAATGCATAAGAGTAGCGGACGCTAACAGTCAAAGACATTCCCATAACCAAAGGACAACAGTCTATGCTTACGAAAAGGAGAAATACAGTTATTTCATAAGAACCCCCTGATAAATTAAAAACAGAGTAAAGAGCCGTAGCAAGCTAACAAAATATTGTATCATTTCATACGATTATACAAACCCTCATATACTGTTCAGAGTATCAAATAAATCAACGCATTATAACAAAACGAGAATTTAAAGAATAGAACCAGAATTACAAACTCAATCTTCGAGTAGTGAATGATACAATAGAACAGTGCTTAAAAACTGGCATAGCCATCAACGGAATAGAATCTCAAACAAGATGAATATATAACCAAAAGCCAAATAGTTACAGCGTAACCATTAACGGAGTCATCAGACAAGGGTTTGGATAAACCCTAGGGTTTACATAACTGAGAAAATAGACAGTAATAGGAGAAGGGTTCGAAACCCTGAAATTGTTCAGAACATAACCAAATAATTTCTACATAGTGCGACGGCTTAAAAGCCCGTAAAAACCCAACAAGGGTTTGAGAAAAAAGGAGTTCAACAGTCATATACAGGAGTAAGGCCGAGGCCATAATCAACGCCAAAGAGAAACCATTACTCAAACAACAGAGCACCCTATTGTTCGACAGCACAGGTGAACTATCCTAAGAACCAGAAATAACCTATCAATAACTACAATCATATATGTGAAGACGCTACCTGGAAAGAGCCGCGAGGAGGAGTTGATTAGGAACACCGCGAGCACGGGTCAGTCACCTGGACGCACCTGCAACCAAACCAAAATGGGTTAGAGACCTGTATAAAAACATATATGAGCGCTTAAAGTTGAAAGCGAAATCAGAGGGGACCAGGAGTCTTACCAGAAAACCTGAGAGCCGAGAAGAATACAAATACAACCATGAAACCCTGAAAGACAGTGGTAGAGGTGGTTAGAAACTAAAGGAGAAAGGCGGAAGTTTAATAGCAAGGAACAATTCCTTACCTGCACATTAGGAACGAAGCGCAGGGCTTGGAGAAGAGACCTGTCATGGAATGAAACCAACGATTAACCAGATTGAAACAGTGTTGACCTCAGAAAAATAAACAAACAAATATACAGTCAATCAGTTGTTATCGCGCAGAGCCAAGTGTGCTTTCACAGGCCGTTAAGAACTCACCGCCCATAACTAACGAAGACGAAGGATAGCCACAGAGCCGGTATGCGAACCAGAGTCTAGAGAACCAGAGTTTCCCCACAGACAGAGCAAGCTTTCAGCGCGGCAGAACAACGAAAATGACAAAATTACGGAGCATGAGTTGACAAAAGTCAGGTTGGTGTGAAGAGAACCGGCAGGTGTGGGTGAAACCGGTCAAGACCTTTCCAGAAACCCTAAAACCGTTTTCGAGGAGAGTACCAGCATTAAAGTCAACCATAAAGAGCGTCCAGACGTGGGTCTTTTTGTCAGGGATATTTTGTTAAAGGCAGGAGGCCATCACTAAATTCCTTAACAAAATTAATTTAGTGTGTCTCCCCAATATCTTGAAAATTTCAGTCTAAAACTTATTTAGAAAAAGATACATTGAAAAGTAGAACATGGCTAATTTGAAACATATTTCAAGACTAGTCATAAACCCTAAGTTTCATGGGCTATATAATAAAAATCATAATGTGCCAAGACCTAATTTTTTTTCCTTGGGTATCTTTATATGTTTCCTCCTTATCCATAAAATTTTGTTATCTAAAACATACGAGAAAAAAAGTTATAATGAAGTTTTCAAAATTTCTTATTTGATGGAACACACCTTAGGATGCATGTTATAATTTCAAATGTTATGAATGAAAGACTCAAAATATCACTAGAAGCTACAAGTACACACCGTGTACACCATATGTCACCATTAAGGTCATACCACACTATTAGTTTCCTTATTTGTTTGAGAAGTGTTTGACAAAGTTTCCTAAGGATGAAGTGTATATAGTTCCCTATTTTATTTTGACCAATTTGATTGATTGGATCATATTACCTAAGATATTTTTTATTATAAATGAAAATACTTATTGGAGTATGTTGCGATGTTGAAATTCAAACTCTTTTGACTATTTTCGATTGGATTTAATTGAATTGGATTTCTAATGAATTTTATTGTAATGTTTATATGGTAATCATGGAGAGATAATGTGTGTGTGAGAAAGAGTGAGAGCGAGAGAGGGAGAGTATAGTTCCCTCTTTTATTTGGACAAATTTAATTGATTGGGTCATATTACATAAGGTAATTTTTATTATAAATAAGAAAAATTATTGGAATATGTTATGATGATCAAATTAAAACTATTTTGACTATTTTGGATTGGATTTCAAATGAGTTTTATGTTAATTTTTATATCATAATCATGGAGAGAGAGAGAGAGAGAGAGAGAGAGAGTATAGTTCCCTCTCTTCTTTTGACAAATTTAATTGATTGGATCATATTAGCTAAGATAATTTGTATTATAAATGAAAGAATTTATTGGAATATGTTACGATGATGAAACTAAAACTATTTTGACTATTTTGGATTGGATTTCGAATTGAGTTTTATTTTAATGTTTATATGATAGCCATTGAGAAATAATGTGTGTGTGTTTGTGTGTGTCTGTGTGTCTGTGTGAGAGGGAGAGTTTCAATTTGGACAAGAAATTCATCGGTCCATTGATGTGAGATTGTGTCAATATCATATGGATTGTAAATTGATTTAGGAAATTATGATATGTCATGCTATTAATTATATTCTTCTAATTTATTATTATTATATTATTTGATGTATTTATTCACTATGTGAAGCAGACACAAAGAATATGCTTACCATTCAGTATAGACATGGGAAATTGATCCAAATTGGATCCTAAAAGATTCAAGTTTTAGAAAATTCAAAGCGATCAGAAGGAATCGTCGTAAAAATTGCAGTTGTGGCCAGAGCAGAGCAACGAGGACCCTCGGTCGAGCGCGCAGACCATTGGCCCATTGTAAAGCACAATGGCACAAAAAATAGCAAAACCGGAGGCCAGATCAAGGAACAGAGGTGGATTCTGATACGTGATTAGCGCTAATCGCATATTGCAGGGTGTACCCCTCAATGAATGAAAGCCCCAAAGCCCCTGGACCAAAAACTGCTATAAAACTCGGAAAAATAACTATTTCAGTTTCGTAGTGCAGGATTCCCCAAAACCGGCAGGATATCGGAAGGCTTCGAGGTAATAAGCAGTTTTGAATGAGTCCCACCCGATGGCACACATTGAGTGACACGCATCTAGTGGAAGAGATAGAAAACCACCCGCATTGGACGGGTAAACGTCATGCGACTTGTCCGCCAGATATGAAGGATGACTGTAGGATCTAAGGGGTCTAGATCGATGGCGGAGATACGTCCTAATGACTGATTGGATTTGACATGTCAAAAGGCATGATGAAATGGATTTGAAATCCTACGTGGATGTTGAGGTGGAAAACGATTCATGTTCAGTGGTGATATTCAAGAAAAAATATTTAAGGGACATTCAAGTATGATTTAGGGAATTTGACACCTAGTGCAATAGAAAACAGGTGGCCACCTCCCTGCGAAGCACTAACCAGTGATGATGACGCAAAGCAGAGGAATTCAAATGGAAAAAGGAAAGGAAACTAGAAGGTTGGGAAGTGGAAATGAGCAATCAAAGAACAGACTGGATTTAAAGCCATGAACTAACAGAAGCAGAAGACAGAGGTAGACAATAAAGAGATGCAGAAAGCTAATAACAGACAACAAAGAGTAGAAGTTGAGCTAACCTGAAGGCAACATTGAGCTAGACAGAGCCAGAGAGAGTCAGAGAGTCTGTGTACTCCATTGAATTCTTGAGAGGTTCAAGAAAACTCCTCAACATAGGCCTATCATACTATTATGACCCTCAGAGGTCGAGTTTTAGTAAGGAGAGTGTGTGCACTCCATTCCTACTAACTTCATTCTATTAGTGAGTCTCAAATTGAGCTCACTGTTGTAAAAACTCAGCTTGAAAACATAATAAAGAGGCCACCACTGAAAGGCTGGACCAGGAGACATAGCCCAGGAGCATTGGGTGAAATCCTTATTAAACTTGTTTTGTTTACATGTTTGACTGTTTTGTTGTCTTTGAATGCCTCAGTGTCTATGTATTCTAGCAATCTTATCGATCTGTTGCATAAGTAACATAGGCACATCCATGCACATGAGCATGTAATACCTATCATTCTTTATCCTAGATAAATTCTAGATCAAGTGGTATCAGAGCATAGGGTTACTAAGGTTAGACAAGCTTCTGCTGGATTTTTTTGTTGAATGTTAACTAGATAAAAGCTTAAATTAGGAGAAGGAGAATTGGCTCAAAATAACCTGGAAATTGGAAGAGTCTATTCTAAGAGGAAAATGTTACAAGAAATTCCCTTGGAATCAGACCTCCAGTTCATGGATAGTTTTATGACCCCGAAATCCATGGTGGAGGAAATGTATAGGGACTATAAGAAAGACAGAGATGAATATTCATCAAGCTCCAAACAAGACAAAGAAGTAGAAGAATCTCTCCTCCATGACCACTCTAAAGGCAAAGGGAAAGAAGAAAATTTTCTCACGCCTCTTAATAGCCCTGAAAATAAAAAGAAGACATCTTTGATTAAATTAGAGGTTAAATTTGATTTACCAATATATGATGGAGAGTTGAATACAGAGAAGATTGATAATTGGATCAGACGGATTGATGTTTATTGCAAATTATAGAGAATTGACTCAAACAAGAGTAAGATTCAGCTGGCCAGCCTACACCTTGGGGGCACTGCCTTGGTATGGTGGGAAGGGAGGACACAAGCTGACATGAAGAAACATGGTAATATTCTTTCTGTCTGGAGTGAATTTGTTTCTGCAATTAAAAAGAAATTCTATCCACTAGCCCACATTCAGCAAGCCATGATGAGCTGGAAAACTCTTCAACAACTAAAAGGGAAAAGTGTACAAGGTTACATTCAAGAATTTAGGAAAAGAGCTTTAATTCTAGGAATTTATTTAGACTAACCTGAGACTCTGTTGAAGTACATAGGTGGTCTACATAGCTACATGAGGCACACTATCCTCATGTTTAATCCCACCAGCATAGATGAGGTAGCCATCTAGGATATGCATCTACAAGTTAGAGGTAAGAAGAAAAGTAAGGAGAAAAGAAAACAGAAATGGAAAGAGAGGAAGACAAACACTGTATAGAAGAGCAAGTCCTCATGCACTCACTGTAAGAAGGATGGGCATGATGATGAACACTACTAGATTCTGCATTCGAGGGCAAGAAGAAGAAGATTGTTGCAGCTATTCAAAAGGATTTGGGGTCAGACTCAGGAGATGAAGCAACAATCGCAACCACAGGTATAAAAGGTAAAAATTTTGAAGCATCTACCAGTAATTATGCACAATCTACTGATAATGAAGAAAATGAGAGAAAAAGACATGATCTTTTTCATATTCGATTTATTTCCAATCATCAAAAGATTGATACTTTGTTTGATAGTGGCTCATAAGTAAATAAAATTTCTAAAGAAATTGTAAAGAAGTTGGGATTACTAACCACACCTCACAAGAAACCATATCCATTAGGTTGGCTATGTGATGAAGCAAAGCTACAAGTGACTAGAGAATGTAAACTTAAGTTTTCTTTTGGGTCAGCATTTGTAGATGAGGCTGAGTTAGATATAGTTCCTTTGGATATATGTGGAATTGCTTAAGAAATCCTTACTTGTATGATAGAAAAGCTATTTTATATACAGCTAAGAACAAGTATCTACTCATTAAAAATGGAATCCAATATATTCTAAGGGCTCATAAGCTCAAGAATAATTATACTTGTAAGGACTCTAGACACCACATATCTCCACAATGGTATGATACTGTCCACTTTGGGCCTAAGCCCTTATGGATTTGTTTCTGGGATTTACCCCCAAAAGGCCTCATACCAATGGAGATATTTTTCCATCCTTATATATCCATGATCCTCCCCACTTCTAGTCAATGTGGGACTTTGGTCGTATACCCAACAATCCTCCCCTCGAACAAAGGACCATCGAGCCTCCCCTCAAATGATTATCTATCCGTCCACTCTCTACAAACCAGGATTCTCCGCTCCAATGCATTGGAACACGCCTTACATGGAGCACCACCTGCCTCGAGAGCTTGCTCTATCACAGGTCAACTCCCCTTCACCATGTTGGGACCAAGACACATCCATGAAGAATCCGGAGCACACCGCCTGTCTAACTGAGCTCATCCACGGATCCCATCGTGATATTACCGGGGCCCAGCACCTTCTTTCGGCATTTTGAGGATTCATCCACTTGGCTAACTTCGGAACTTGGCTCTAATACCACTTGTAAGGACTCTGGACACCACATATCTCCACAATGGTATGATACTGTCCACTTTGGGCCTAAGCCCTCATGGATTTGTTTTTGGGCTTTACCCCCAAAAGGCCTCATACCAATGGAGATACTTGTCCATCCTTATATATCCATGATCCTCCCCACTTCTAGTCAATGTGCGACTTTGGTCGTATACCCAACAATACTCTCATAAACTCAGGGCATATGAAACGAATTGTAAATTAATGCAAACAATTTTTACTGATGGTTGTAAAGGAAAACAAATCTGATAAAACCAATGTATTTGAGGGTTGTGATGCTAAACAACAAGCTGATTTAGAAAAAAAAAATTCAGAATATGATGTATTGTTTCAAGAACCTAAAGGTCTGCCACCCAAAAAGGAAATAGTGCATGATATTAATTTGTAGCAAGATGGTCCATTGCCTAACATCGGAATGTACAGGTTGTCTGCTTTAGAGAATGCAGAAATCAAGAAGTAGTTACAGGAGCTGCTCGAGAAGGGGCTCACCAGACCTATCACATCACCATGTTGGTCTCCAATTGTTTTGGTGAAAAAGAAAGATGGCTCATCGAGAATGTGCATTGATTACCGAGCACTGAATAAGAAAACGATAAAAAATCGTTATCCCCTTCCTCGCATAGATGATCTATTAGATCAGTTAAAAGAAGCTGCTTATTTTTCCAAGTTAGACTTGCATAGTGGCTATCATCAGGTCAGAGTTGCAGAGCAAGATGCATGGAAGACTACTTTCAAAACAAAGCAGGGATTGTATGAGTGGCTGGTTATGCCTTTTGGCTTAACTAATGCTCCTGCTACTTTCATGAGAGTAATGAATGATGTACTCAGACCTTTTCTTGATGATTTTTTTATTGTATATCTGGATGACATTCTTATATTATCAAAACGTGGGAAGTAGATTTAAATCATGTTAAGGAGACACTAGATGTTTTGGAAAGAGAAAAACTTTATATTAAACTCTCAAAATGTGAATTTGGCAAAACATCTTTGAGTTATTTGGGACATATAGTAGGGGTTGGTGAATTGAAGATAGATCCCTCTAAGGTTGTATTCATTGTAAAATAGCCTAAACGCAAATCTGCTATAGAGGTTAGAAGCTTCTTAGGAGCAGCACAATATCGGAGAAAGTTTATTTCAAACTTTTCCTTAATTGCAGCTTCGTTACATGCTTTAACAGGATTGAACAAGGTGTTCCACTGGGGAGGAAAACAACAAAAAGCCTTCGACACATTGAAAGAAAAGATTAGTACAGCACCAGTACTAGCACTGCCCGATCTTCAAAGACCATTTGAGATTGAAATAGATGCCATTGACTATGCCATGGGAGCAGTGTCAATCTAGCATGGTAAACCTATATATTATCGTTCTGAGACATTTAATTCTATAGTAGTTAACTATCCCACATATGATAAAGAATTGTATGCATTAGTACAGAGTGTGAAAAAGTGGAAACATTACTTAATGGGAAAAGAGACAGTTATACATATTGATCATCAACCACTTCAATATCTACACTCTCAAACTAGGTTGCAGCAATCAAGACACTATAGATGGATGGGTTTTCTACAACAGTTTCATTTAGTCATGAGATATAAAAAGGGCATACATAATAAAGTTGCAGAAATGTTATCTAGACGAATTATAAATGCATCTACTATACTTAAGCATAATTCAGTATTGCATGAGAGCTACATTGAACAATATGCTCAAGATATATATTTTAAAAATGTATATGCAACTTTAAGTCAAGGCAAATGAGTAGAAGAATTAGATTATCATATTAAGGACCAACTCTTGTATCATTGTGGGAAGCTATGCATTCCACAAACTGAAAGAGTAAAGATAATTCTAGAAGCACACACTTCTCTAATATCAGGTCACTTTGGTGTAAGTAAAATGGTTGCACAACTGCAAAGATTTTGTTATTGGCCGAAAATGAATGAGACAGTTTCTAGATATGTAAGAGAGTACCATGTGTGCTAAAATCAAGCCCAACAATAGAAAACTAGGCTTGTACACTCCACTACCAGTTCCTTCTCATCCTTGGGAAAGTGTTTCCATGGAATTTGTTGGAGGATTGCCTAAATCTAGGGAAGGTCATGACTATTTATAAGTTGTTGTGGATAGGTCCAGCAAAATGTGTATTTTAATACCTTGTAACAAACAGATTACAGCTGAACAAACTATAAAGTTGTTCTTTCAACATGTATGGGTTCATTTTGGATTACCCACTTCCATAATATCTGATCAAGATACCCGATTTGCTGGGAAATTTTGGTCAAGTTTGTGGGAATTGATGGACACCAGACTAAAGAAAACCACAACTTTTCGTCCGCAGATAGATGGCCAAACAGAAGTCGTCAACAAGACAGTGATCCAGCTGCTCAGAGGCTATTGCAATAAGCATCCCAAACTTTGGGATGAACATTTATGTTATGTGCAACATGCTTACAACCGAGCTAAACATTCTTCTACACATCGATCTCCTTTCGAGACCTGTTTTGGTTTCACACCAAGGTCTCCCTTGGATTTTGTATTTGGTAAAGACATAGCAGTTGATGGACATAACGATGTGGACAAGGCAACCAGGTTCATTAAACAAGTCCAAGAGATTCACCAGGAAGTACAGGAACAGCTGGAAAAGAGCCAAGCCAAGTACAAGGCAAGGCATCCCAAGCATCGGATGGAGCATAGTTTCTAAGTTGCCGACCAAGTCTGGTTGTATATCAGCAAAGAAATGATGCAAGGTGAAGGTAAGAAGCTAAAGCCAATAAGGTATGGACCTTTCAAGATACTTGAGAAAATTTGTGAGAATTCTTTTCGCCTTAATCTACCAGCTTACATGCACGTCTACTCAGTTGTTAATGGAGACAACTTGAGACTATTTGAAGCTTCATTAATTAAAGATCCCGAAGTGTAGAGTCAATTGCCTTCTATTGATGATATCTTACTTGAATATCTTAATAAGTTGTAGGAAGATGCAGTTCTGGACAGGAAGGTAAAAACTACATGCAGAGGGGACGTTGAGTACCTTAGAATCAGACTCAAAGGTTCAAATCCAAGCAGTGCGAAAGGGATAGAAATTGAGCAAACGTGGAAGTGATACCCTCACTTGATTGATGCTTGAAAGAAAACAAACTTTTGGTTGTCCAAAAGCTTTTTCAATGGGAAGGCCATGATCCGAATTGGATCCTAAAAACTCTCTAAGTTTTCATGACTCTTTCAAATTATGTTAAAAGATTCAAGTCTTAGAAAAGTCAAAGCTATCAGAAGGAATCCTCATAAAAATTGCAGTTGTGGCCAGAGCAGAGCAATGAGGACCCTCGATTGAGCGTTCAGACTGTTGGCCCATCGTAAAGCGCAATGGCACAAAAACTGGCAAAAACGTAGGCCAGATCAAGGAACAAAGGTGGATTCTGATAAGCACTAATCGTGTATCACAGGCGTCCCCCTCAATGAAGGAAAGCCCTGAAGTGCCCGGACCTGAAAATGCTATAAAACTCAGAAAAGTAACTATTTCGGTTCCGTAGCACGGGATTCCCCAAAACCAACATGATATTGGAAGGATTCGAGGCGGTGAGAAGTTTTGACTGAGTCCCGGCTGATGCCACACATCGAGTGACACACATCCGGTGGAAGAGAGAGAAAATTGTCTGCATCAGACGAGTAAATGCCGTGCGACTTGTCCACCCGATATGAAAGATGACTGTAGGATTTGAGGGGTCCAAATTGATAGTGGAGATATGTCCCGATGATTGACCGGATTGGACAGGTCAAAAGGTAAGATGACAAGGATTTGAAGCCCGATGTGGATGATGAGTTGGCAAACAATTTGTGTTCACGGGCAATCTTAGAGCAAACATATTTAACAACCATTCAAGTATGACTCAGGGAATGTGACACCGAGTTCGTTAGCAAACAAGTGGCCACCTCCTTGCGAGGCGTTACCCAATGATGATGATGCAGAGAAAAGGAATTGAAATGGATAGAGGAAAGGAAACCAGAAGGTCGAGAAGTGGAAACAAGCAGTAAAAGAAAAGAATGGCTTTAAAGCCATGAACTAACAAAATCATAGGACAGAGGCAGATAGTGAAGAGACACAGAAAGCTAATAGCAGAGAACAGAGAGTAGAAGTCGAGCTGACCTGAAGGCAACATCGAGCCAGACAGAGCCAGAGAGATTCAGAGAGTCTGTCTACTCCATTGAAGGCTTGAGAGGTTCAAGAAAACTCCTTGGTATAGGCCTGTCATACTACTATGACCCCCAGAGATCGAGTTTCAGTAAGGAGAGTCTGTGCACTCCATTCCTACTGACTTCATTATGTTAGTGAGACTCGAATCGAGCTCACTATTCTAAAAACTCTGCTTGAAAACATAATAGAGAGGCCACCACTGAAAGGTTGGACTAGGAGATGTAGCCCAGGAACGTTGGGTGAACTCCTTATTAAACTTGTTTTGTTTTGCATGTTTGACTGTTATGTTGTCTCTGATTTCCTCAGTGTCTATGTATTCTAGCAATCTTATCGATATGTTGCATAAGTAACATACGCACATCCATGCACATGAGTATATAATACCTCTCATTCTTTATCCTGGATAAATTCTAGATCAGAAATGGGATTATATGGAATATGTAATTAGTATCACTACGAGAGACAAAACTATGTCCCTATTTCCATCTACTAGCACTCATGTATTTTTTATCTGATAAGTTTTTTATGCTTTTACCCAAAGGTTATATGTTTTCTTGAGGGTAGTGAATGCATTCTTCCACTCCAATGTTTTAGATAAAGCGTAGATAATAAGGTTTCATTATTATTCATATGTGGTGAGTAGTCTCTCAACAAGATAGGGAGAAGTTAAGTGAACTTTTTCTCAACCATTATGCCATTCCCCTACCAAAAAATTGAATTCTTGAAGGGTAGGTATGAACATGAAACCCTTGGTAATTACTCTAAGATAGCTCTTAAAATTCTTGGGAACCATGACACCATTGTTATCACTCATGGTTATTATACATAGATGGGACAAATATTTGACTAGCATTTTCATTTTATTAAAATGTGTAAATTTAAATAAAGGTATAATTGATTGCTTGAGAATATAGGATATTGTACCTTCATAAAAAAGAAAAAAAAAACACTTTATATCTAAGATATTAAAGAAATAATTGCATTTATAAATGTGCATGAAATATAGGAAAATTATTTTTATTTAATCTAAAAATTTATAACTAGTGCACCCATAAAATAAAGAGAAGGAAAAATAATGGAAAAAATAGAATTCAAATTGGAATAGATAATGGGAAGGAAAAAGAATAGAATTCATATTGAAATGCATGATGGGAAAACATAAGTATAATTGCAAAATACTAATAACATGATTTAATTAAAATAAATTAGTAACTACATATGCATCCACTAAAACTGGAACAAAAAAGAGAGGAGATCAATTCAAATGGATAGTGGAAAAATATAAGTAGAATTGTAAAATAGTAATGAGAAGACTAAATTAAAATAAAGTAGTGATTCGTTACACTCACTCAAACAGGAAAGGAAGAGGATATTAAGGGAACACCTAAGAGTGAAAATAGGAAGAGTAGTTGTAGGGAGACGAATAATTATTATTTTATATTTTTAAAAGAGAAATTAATCATGCGCTTGTGTATTTGAGTGACACATGAGTGAACGAAAAATAGGTAATTAATAATTAAATAAGTTGTTTTTTATATGAATAGAAAAGTGGCTTGAGCCGAAAGACCTATAAATGAATGCTTAATCTAGAGCACTCAAACACTTCTTATTCCCTCATGTTAGATGGTTTTCATAATGCAAAATGTTATACTAATGATTCATTGTTGAGTTTTATCTATTAAAGAGTGTGTGTGAAGTGGGGTTTCCTTAGAAAATTATGGTTACACACTCTTCTCCATTTGTAGTTTTTTACCTTTCATATTACCCAATTGAAACCAACGGATACCTAGGGAAGGAGAGTACCCATTGTGAGATAGTAGGGTCATTAAGCAATAAATTATTTTACAGTTGATTGAGAAAGAAATTCAAACTCGCAAATCGAAGTTTGACAAGTGAAAAATCAATTGTAACAACCCTGGTGAAAATTCCATGCAATAAAGTTAATAAAGGAAAATAATAACCAAGGTCACGGGACACTTATGCCAAGATGAATGTTGGGAAACACATCCTACTATGGGTGTTCATTGTTTTATTATGGCTAAAGAAATTGGAAAAGGAAATGGCAAAGGATTTAGACAGGAAAAGTGGAATTAATTAACATTATATTTATGAAAATAATGGAAAATATAAGAATGGAAGGTGAAAGTTGATAGGTAGCATGTGAGGAGGAAATTGAAGGAAAATAATTGAAAATAAAGAAAATAGAGGCCTCATTGATAAAAATACTTCTAAGGATCAATTTGTAGCTTTTTGTCAGTTCCATTTTGGAGCTCTCTCTCTATTCACTCTCTCACTAACTCTTGGAAACTTAGAGTTTATTTGGATCACTTCAACATTCGATAAATGAAGAGAAAAGAAGGCAAGAGAAGAGAATTTCAGGAAAGGAAGAGAATATTTAGGCAACTACAATGGGATTACTTGCAAGTATTGATTTGCATGTGTTTTTTCCTTGCTATATGTGGTATGTATGGTTATGCATGTGTGTTCTTGGTTCTCTTACTGTCATGGGCATGGATTTTTCCAGGTGTGAAAATGTTCTTCAACCTTGCCTTACCATTTCTAGATAGTCGTGGTATGATGGGTTCTCTTTTACTTGGTTTAGCTAGATTGTTGGTTTTGATAATGCAACAAGAAATCCCTAATTTAATTTTCCCTTAATTAATTAGGAGAAATTTGAATTCTAAATTCATAAAAATACTTGGAGGAATTTAACTAAAGTGATATGGGACTTGTCATTTAGTTAAGTTATTTCAAGTAGGTGACACTTGAACTATGTTTAGTGATGATTGATTTCTAATTTATTGTAATCTATTTTAGTTAATTTGAGTTATTTTGAGTTTAACGAGTTCTAACTGATTAAGAGCTGGCGGAGGATCAAACAGTGGGGTGTGTTCATTATTGATCAACTAGTTAACTCATAAATCAACACATAGTAATTGATGGACATAGATAACTCGAGTTACTGAGTTGAGATTGGATTTCAAGGGCAGTGTACTGTCAGTTGTAGACAATTCCAAGTTGTACAAGTGGTGCATGCAGTCACAGAAGGGACTGCATGGATTGCACAGTTCTAGATGGGGAATTTTCCTAAATAATAAGGGATAATTCCTTGATAAACAAGAAAAGGAAATAGGGACTTGGGTAGGCTAGAAATTGGTTAAGTATTGACCACAGTTGAATTGTGAAGGAGTGAGATAAATTGTACTAGTGCAGAGGTTGCTCAGACTTGAGAAAGCATTGTATTTCTTCTCTATTCTCTAACTAATGCAATACATATCAAAAGGGGTTGTTAGAATTTGTTTTCCCCTAGATAAATATCTAAGCATATGTGATTGAATCGTGTCTCATGTTTATATTGTGATTTTTTGATCGATTAAAATTTCCTTTTTGTTGATGAGTAGAGTAGATTCAAGACTTTTGTTTTACTAAATTACATTATCAGTTTGAATCTACAAGGAATTTATACATATAGATGGTTTTGAAACTGAATGATATGGTCTTTAAAATAAATAACATAAGGACTAGGAATCCGTAGACCAAAGAAGGTGGGATTGCAATATAGCGAGATTTTGTGTACCTAAGTGGACCTAGGAATCCTCAACCGATGCATGGCATGATATATGGTAAATCCTAGAGATGTGTGCCCTTAATAAGGCCTAGGAATCCTTGACCGGTGAATGGTAGGATATATGGTAAATACTAGAGGTGTGTGCCCTCAATAAGGCCTAGGAATCCTCGACCGGTGAGTGGAAATATATATGATAAAGCTTAGGGACTAGGAGATAGGTAAATTCTTCATGGTGTAGGTGGAGAGATCCAAAGGCATCCATGCTTGTTTAGGGCCTAGTGATCTGGTGGGGATTGCAGCAAATCTTGGGAAAAATGGATTTGTTGTGTTGTGAGTACCACATTCATGCTTGGAATATGGCATGGGGGTGATTGGATGAAAAAAGGATTTTGTTCAGCAAATCTATGGTTAGGTGGTTTGTGGTAGTGCCAAACCTGGTTGGTTTATGCATTCATTAATAAGAGTTCCTTTTCCTAGGTATTTCATGTGTAAATTTATTGGTTCATATGTTTTTTTATGGCTATTATATTCTTGTTATTTTTGTTGGTTATATGTTGGTTATAAGTATGCTTTATGACAAACTTGATGTATTGATCTCATCGTGTTTTTATTAGAAATTGAATGAACAATGAATATATGACCTAATAGATGATAATGAATCTATTGAGATAAGGCGTCAATGATTCTTTACGAATATCAGATAAGTATGCGACCCTTGTCCTTAGATTTGTTGATATGACCTGTAGATTACATATTTGTGACATGTTTGATGAAATTCTTGTCATGGCTAGTAGGGATCCAGTCAAGTAATTGATCAAATTATTGTATCAGTAATATTGTTTCAGTGTTATTTATCATTTATAAAGTTTTCATGAAGTTATGGGCAGTGTCATAAGTCTTGGGCGTAAAAACCTTGCTAAGAATATGGGGTAGCTAGTGTTGAACTGCCTGAAAAAGTCCTCAGTCACTAGCAGTCCTTGCTATGGGAGTGAATGGAAGGCCTCATTCACATGCATGGCTTGTCATGGGAGTGGTTGAGGGTTCAGATCCGTAAAATGTCAAGTTGCCTCAGGGGTTGGTCACCTGTAGGGGTTGGTTGGTTCCTAAAGGTTCTATAGCATGTGTGAAAGGTCAATTTGGTTTAGTTTTGTTGGTTCCAATTCCTTAACTGTACATGGGGAGTTGAATCCAATCATAGTAGCCTCTCATAACATCTTTACCACAGTGGACCGGTTGGCTTGGGTAACTGTGGGAGGAGGGTGTTACATCAATCCTCTAACAACCCTCACAAAATTGTTTTGTGAATTTTTCTTTTGAAGAAGAGGCATCATGATTGAAATATGCTAATTATTACCCCAATGTGGGTGTTGTTTTAGACACCAGGGCTCCTTTGGAAGGTGTTCCATATGCCAAAGTGTCTCGCCCTTGTAATGAAGTGGCAGAGGGTAGAAATGAAATGAGTGAAGGATAATATGTGGGTTCATTGATTTAAAGTGGTAGTTATGATAATTGTAAGACTATAGTACGAGGTATGTGTGTAGGGAGACAAGGTTACTTCCTCTTCCTCCTTTAGATGTTATCAATTGGTGATATTTTGTTCTAGTTTCTATGTTTTGGAGTGGCATAGTAAGTTTCTCTGCCTGCTTGTGAGTGACTAGTTATGAAACATTGATCTAGTAAGTTTATCAAAATTTATCAAGGACTTCGTTCCACATTTGTTGGTTTGGTGTTTTTTCTTTGGCAAAGCACTTTCCTTCATTTTACTTATCTGGATTATCAAGGGAAGATTCTCAATTACTTTCAATTTTTGTGTCCCAATCACTCAGAGAGTCTAAAATTATTTGGGCTATTATGAATTTCCCTCCTTGTGCTTTGTTTCAAAAGGGTTTAATGTTTTCGTTTAGTTTTATGAGCTCTAGTTTAATTGTTCCATTCCAATTTGGTCGAAATATTCATAGTATGTCTCAATTTGCAACATTAAGGGTTCTGGATATTGTTAGATCTCCAGGGAAATAATTCCATGTATTAACCAATTTAAATGTTTTTGGTTCGGTTGTGTCATATTTTTGAGTTGTGAGGAGCTTGAGAATTTTCTTGAATTTTTTGTTGTGGTATTGCATTTGGGTGATGATTTAGTATTTTTAAGGTCAGATGTTCAGGGTGTTCTATCTTGTCCCTTTTATGGCTATACAGGTAGAGGTTCTTTTAGTCCTTATTCTCATTGTTCATTGGTTGTTTTGCTCATGCCTCCTAGGTAGAGAATGTGTAGTTGGAGGGGTGGCAGAGGTAATGTAGAAACTAAAGGGAGTCAAACTTTTTCCTGTGACTCCATATCCACATTCTTTGATGCCATTCTTATAGAAGTTAGAAAGGAAATTTTGTTTCTGGAAAGCAAAGAGACATGGGACTGACCTTATCACTCAGATTTTGAGTTAGTGGGGGAAGATATGAAATTGGTTCCAGACCATGGAAGATTTAGGAAATGAATGCTTCATTTTATGAATTCGTTGGCCTTACATGAGAAAATATCTACCTCGCTACACCTGAGTTTTAAGGAAAAACAAGTGGAGCACTATAATATATTATCCTCATAGGAGGATATCAAGCATATCCTACACAATCAATGGTTCTATTTGGATAATTTGGACACTCACTTGACTTGTGTGGAAGGCTTGTTAATGAGTGATTTTGCCTCTAGATACCTCATGTATCCTTCAGTTTATTGAAATATGTAACTAGGTTCGGTCTTCATAATGACATATGTAATGGTGATTTTACGTATTAAATGAAAAGAGAGAATTTTTATTATTATTATTGTTCTTGAAACATGGGTTTCATGCTCAAGGTGCATTTATTTTAGGTTAAGCTCCCATTGGTAGCTTCTAGGATTTTTCATTGAGACTATAAAGTCAAAAGAGTCATCATTACATATTGTAAGAAAAATTATTTGAGTCAAATTATAGTCAAAATACCCTTCAAGTGCCATGTCAAACATGAGAGAATTAAGTTGGCCTCATGGAGAAACAAGTAGGCCTAATGACACTTCAAATTGGCCTAAAAGGATGTGTCAAGGAGAGTATATGTAGAGTCATTGACCTCATTTGAAAAGGACTTACACATAAGCACAAGAAGTTCGATGAAGGGAAAAAATAAGCCCCATATCCAAGCGAAGAAAAGGATATCAAGATCGAAGGAAGAACGAACAAAATTAAACTCTATTTGGGGCTAATTCTATTCACATGTGTGAGGATATTAGGACTCCCACTAATACAATAAGATCGAATACTTATGTCACAAAATAATTCCAATCTTGGGTAGAAAAGAAGCCATATTGAAGGCGAATTGCTAAAGAAGAACTCACTTACCAAGCGAAGAAGAAATAACGACATTTCATCCATAATCTTTCTCACACGCATGACCTACGATTTTTGTAGGAAGGTCAAGTTGTAGTCATAAAGTTGTAGATCTGAAAAAAGAGGTCAAAGAAGAAGTTGTTGCCACTAGAAAGAAATTTTGACTAAACTTAACTTTGTTGAAAGAGAAGCTCATCAAGAAGAGGAATTGACTTGGTATTGGAGGGCTCTTGGTGAAGGGTCTAGGTGTTGGACTTTAACAATTGGAGATTCTTTAAGAAGAAAAATTCATTGGGTTTTCCTCTCAATCTTGGAGAGGTTTTGGCCCTGGCTGATAGCCTATATCCTGTGTCATTTTTCTCATTGTTATTTATGGTTTTCTATATGTTTTATGAAGAATAACACATAATAATAATAATAAAGTCAAGAAGAACCTAATTAAGGAAAGTAAAAATTATTCACAATAAGTTACCATTGCTAGAGAACTAATCTCATCTCTCTGCCCTAGATTTCTCTACATGGTATCAGAGTTACGGTGACAAGTCAGGGAAGGGAAACTCAATAAAGGACAATCAAGAACCAAAGTTAGAGAAATAATACCAAGGAAATAAAATAATCAAGAATATTCTCTCATGTCTAAGGAATTTCGAGGACAAGGATCACATCATCATCTTAAAAGAAGTCAAAACCCTAATTTGTTCAAAGGAGGCATCTACATTTAGAACTTTCTTTGAATCCTCGCTTTATCATCACATCAAAGGCGAATATCTCAAAGATCCTATCTCTACTCAAGGAAAGGAATAAAATCAAAGCATCTTGAAGTCTACTCGTCCAAGGGAAGAAAATCAAAGGCATTGACATCATCATTAAAATTCAAGGTGATCTCCCTCTCATTGGGTGAAGAACTGTTTTGAAAGAAAAACATCTTCTTCAAAAGGAAGTCCTCTATTGTCAATATCATCATAAAAATCAAGAAGGTAGCAAGTTGAAGTGAAGCATCTTCATGAGTAAGTATATCTATGTCTGCATCTGAATCTACAAAAATGTCTTTTTACAAGGAAAGCAACAAGTTGGCCGAGGCTTTAAACTTTCTTGCATGGAAGAAAAGAATAGATCTGAACCTCATAGAAAATGAGGTCATGGAACCTTTAAAGGGCTTAATCACTAAATCTCCAAAGGAAAAATCTCAAGCAATTACAAGATTAATGAAATGGGAAGTAAGGGTTTAAAGGATTCTTATAGAATCCATTAAGGGTCACCTCATTCCCTATGTATCAAAATTATAAACATCAAAATAAATATATGACAAACTTGTAGAAATTTTCTTCGTAAGCACAACAGGAAGTGATATTGTTAAGACAATAACTCTACAAGATGAACATATTGAAAGAAGAAGGAGTAGCCTCATGCTTTATGAGGGTGTCTAAAATAAGGGACCAACTACAAGAGTTGGGAGAAAAAATATCTGAAAAATAAATGACTACTATGGTGCTCAATGCATTACCAGAAGAATGAGGCAACTTAACATCAAGCATCTATGGGAAGAAGGAAGCTACTCCATTCAAATATATATGGTCACTATGAAAAATTGAAGAAACAAGGTTGAAGGAAAATACTAATGTAGGATCAAACAAGAAAACTCAAGAATATGCTGCAATGGCAAAGAGAAAAGGCAAGTTTTGGAAATTTGGTCATTAGAAAAGCAAGAAGAACATGGCAAGGGTTCAACACTATGGATTTCAAGAATATGGGCACTACAAGAGAAATTTTCCTGAGCTCAACAAGGACAAAAATAAAAGAGGGAGGGAAGAATCCCATGTCAATGAAGAAGTCGTAGAAGCTAAAATATGAAATCCAAGAACAAGGAAGTAAAATATCTCTACTATGATTGAGATAGTCTTCCTCACCTAGTTATTTTCAAGTTTCGGTTTCAATTTTTCATTTGTAAAGTATAGATATCATGGTATGCATCATTATAATCATGATAGGGTGCATCATGTTAGGAGATATAATCATAGAAGAATACTACTAGAAAGCAAGAGCTCATGAAAGCATAGTAAAGAAGCATGAAAATAGATGAAATATAATTCTATATTAGTCACCTATAGAAATATGTAGCTCTTAGTAACCTCATTGGAAGCATAAGTAGTACTTATGAAAAGAATAAATTCATCTAGTATAGTGCTAATCATACATAATTTAAGAAGATAATTTTTTGGATGAGGATGATCAAGATCCTTGATTGGAATATTCATTGGAAGGTTCACACACTAGAAGAAGCAAATGTCTCACTGCAAATTCCACCTTGTATGTGATTCATGGGATGATGGTATGATGTCAAAATAAGTAAATAAGGTCAAGGCAATTGAAGTTATTTCAATCATGGAAGCTGCTAAAGGAAGTCTATATGAGAAAAAGGAAGAAAATGAGGTATGTATGCTTGTATTTAATAAAATTAAGTGATGTCATATAGTTGTAGATAACATGTACAAATTCTCTACCTCATGAGCATGATCAAAAGGAAGGTATCTCCTCATTTGACATGATGCATGAAGGAATGGTTCACATATTGACTAGATGAAATATGTCCTCATATGAAATATGAGGTTGCTGACAAAGTTGAAGTAACTATGATTAGAAGCTCATGGGAAGAAATGTGTGAACAAGTAAAGGAAGAGATCATGAAAGATGTGTCTATGGAGAAGGCATCCAAGGAATAAAATATTTGACTATGACATCTCCATGGGAAAGATATGAATATCCTAATGAAGTTTTAAAAATAAGGAGACCCTTGACATTGTACATCTTTTGGAGATGTGGCAATATGTATGCAGGATGTTGATATGAAAAGAAGGAAATTTCATGATGAAAATACCATCACAAAGGTAAGTTTGATTTAATGTTCATTCTTGATTTTTGAACAATATCTGGATGGGCTAATGCATGGCTCCCAAAGGAAGATATGTAAATGTCATCTACAACTCATACTCATGTGATAGGATGTAAGATACTGAAGGTAACATGATGTGAAGAAGGTATAAAGGCATGAAGGAAGGCCATATATGGACTAATGAATTACTTTTCAATGAAGGGAAGGATGATATGACTGGCATGATTCATTAATGAAAGTGATGTTCCCTATGAATGAATCCCAAAGATGAAGGATCCATAACATAAAAGATGAAATTCATGACATCGAAAGAGGGAGCCCCTTAAGTAGCTAATTGTCCCATGATCTCCAACTAAAAAAATTGTTGGAAGAAAGTACATATTTAAGAGGGGTCTTGGTCAATTTCCTGAATAAGATGGAGCTTGGGTACATTCCTTATATAGGAATGGGTACATTCCTTCATATGAATGGGTATATCCTCCTTGATTGAGAGGGAGAGATAAACATTTCATTTGTGTTTTCACTTGGGAAGAAAGAATGGAGGAGTGGGTAATAAATTGGCGTCTGATACTCTTTGAAGATGTGGTAGGGCATCCAAGATAGGAGTAGTCGTGGAGGACCGATACTCTTTGAGGACTAGGAATCCAAGATAGAAATAGTCCCGAAGGAACATAATTTGAGAGAACCTAGGTGTGATATGTTCCAAGAGAGAACATGATGAGGCTATTTATAAATCATTAGTCTCACTAGCATTATGCTCTAATCTTGTGGAGAAATGAGTTTCTAGTCAAGGCCTTGTTATGCCATACTACTAGATGGTAGGATATTATACAGATGGGTTACCAATTCGTTGAAGGCCTACAACATTATAAGGGAGAGAACTCGATTAGGAACTTAGAGTAGCTCCTTTTCCATTCAAATTGTGGTTCCAACTAGTTAAACTAGGTCCAATTACCTTCTCTCTATCTCTACTGGCTTAAAATATGAATTTCACCTACCAATAGAGAAGAGACGTCAGATTGGTGGGCCCCAGTATTGCAGCAATAATGTTGCAACTCCTGGAACTCCCTTCTTTAATTTTATCAACCCGGTAGTTCGTAACAAACTTGGAAGCGACGGTGTTGTATGCACAAGTACTAGCTCTTGCCGCAGCTGTCACTTGGTCAGCTGGCACAAGTCTGCTAGGGGCTTAAGCCAACTTCTATGAGCTCTTAGAAGAAGATTTTTAATTGATGGATAAAAGCTAACTCAAAGGAAGCTAATCTATTTGCGAAAAGAGATTGAAAAACTGAAAGAAAGTGCAAACCCTAGCAAACCCTAATTTTACCAGCTAGTCCTACTGATGCAAGGAAGAGGATGCAAGCTAATAAAAGGAATGTCGTTGACTTCTAGGAAGGTAAGATGCATGTGTATAAGTTATCACTATTTGAAGAAAACATATTTTTTTATTTTTGAATATGTTGTTAGAATTATCATGCATGTGCTTTTAACTGGATTTTGACTGTGTAGAGGTGGATTGGCGAGAGGAAATGCTTGAAAAAGGTTGGGAAGGTTCAAAGAGGGTCTAAGGAGTCCCTAACACCCTTCCTGAGAGTTTCACAAAGTTTGGCTATCAAGAAACCTCATTCGTAAGCTTCTACAGGAAGTCTACAGGGGTTCTACAGGATGTTCAAGAATTTCTACAGGATGTTCAGAAATTTCTACAGGATGTTTAAAATTTGGATTTTAGAGGATGGGTGAGTGAGGGAAGATGCATGAATGGATATGGAGGTAGGATAGGGGTCTAAAGAGGTCCAGGACTTTGGGAATGGAGCTGAGGAGTGGCAAGGATGGTGGAATTTGTTCAACGAAGACTGAAGCAATGTTGCACAAAAATTAGGGTTTTGGGAGAAAATGGAAAACGTGAGGCAAGGATTCTAAGTAGAGGGTGGAGTGGATGGTGCTGATGGAGAATAAGCATGTGAAGAAGTGGTACAGGTGCTCTGCAAGTCGTTTTTCCAATTTGAACCAACAAAGACTTGTAAATTCAAAGACCTAGTTACGTTGACCTAATATGCTAGCTGCTAGTAAAGAGAATGAACAAAAGTGTGACCTGCAATGAAACCATGTATTTTATCTCATGCAACTAAGAAAATGAAATTCTGAACTTGTAACCAAATTCTACACATGAAAATCAAACACTAGCAATTTCATGGAAAAGCAAAATCAGTGTTTTTGTGGGAAGCAAAGTCATTCTAGTCACAACTCTTGATCCCACTGAGGGAGAGGTGAAACCACAGATGTTTGATGGCCCTTTTCTTGAAGTTTTTTCTATTAACAACCTATCAACTAAATCTGAGCATGAAAAGCTATTTTACTCATCAAAAACAACATAAATAACAAAACAAGATTTAAATCTAAATAGCAGATTTTATTCTAAGAATGCAGCAAAGACACATGAAAGTAAACAAAGGAGGTACTAGGCGCTTGAGATGGGCCCAACCCCAAGAGCTACAGCCTCCTAAGAGAGATTTAGAGCTGGTACAAAGCTGGATTCATCTTTATTGATCAAAAGAAACGTTACATTCCAAAAACTGTCCACAAGGAGAACTTGAAAATGTGCTGAACGCAAGGCTAATCTATTGTCTAAAAATCGAATTACAAAATGACTAACTATTGGCTAACCAAAAAGACTAACTACTAGCTATGTACTGGCTATCAAATGGCTAACCAAAATGAGGCCCTAAGCCCTCTTATTTATACAAATTGAGGACCCCAACAGTCCTCCTAAACTTTAGGGACTTGGCTGCCAAAACT
>APFE030076144.1:78813-196721 GCA_000404065.3 Pinus taeda | reverse complement strand
TGGCATAATGACTAACCCAATTCACTCTATTAGCATAAATATAATAAAAAACATGCAATAAACTAATGAGAATGGTGGATTAAGTTGAATTAGGAGGTTGAATGAGCCCAAATAATCATCCATTTTTGGGGCTCATCACAGATCATCCCTCTTGTTGATCAACCAAGAAAGTGATCATTAAGTTGATCTGAGGCTCAACCAAGCCATAACTAAAGTTTTCCTCTTTAAGAGAGAACTTGATGCAAAGTAAGATGTAGATGCAGAACTAATCTAAAACATGAAAAACCTATCTCGAACTAGAATAGGATAAGCATCTCCTATTCCGAGAGCAAGTAAACTAAAACATGGGGAAAGGTCTAACATAATGCATCATGTGATTTTGTATAAGTTAAAGGAAGTAGTTTACATTAACTAATACAAGTGAAAGTAAAATAATCCTGCAAATGAATAATAAATAGTTATTAGTCACCAAAGGAATACTTCAATGAATTAAGATTGATTATGATCTCATTCTACCCTACAAATATAGCTTTAACAATATTTCAACAAAAAAATGTCAATGACACAACAATAGTTCATAGTATCAAATAAACGTAATATTGTATAGAATAAATATTAGACACAAAAATGAAACTTTAAGAGTGAGGGAATAACCAAACATTCTGGTATGGTACACAAGAATAAGTATTAATTAAAAACATGTCAAAATTTTATTACCACAGTTTCAATAGTAGCTCTGACCCTTAATGAAAGTGTTTGCAATACTACAAAGTCCCCTTATAATAGAGCCATAACTTCTCCAAAATCTCTATAATAAAACTCTTTGCGCTCTACAATACTGCAAAAGCACAAATCGAATTATTACAAAGAATCCCCCTTGAGTGTATCGTGACATCCTCAACAAGATGGAATATGTGGGTATTTATACAAATTTACAGAGCTAACAGTCTCCCCTGATTCTCTCGAGCAATGGAAAGTCTTATCTGGAAATCGTTGCAATGAAGTGATGTTCTTTAGCCAAAGGATTGATTTATTGCCCACATGTTGCCCTTATTTAGTTTATGTTACAACAATCTTCCCATTTTAGAACTACATTGTGCCACATGGCAAAGAGTGTTTGGAAATCCCAGATCAAACTCTTGCTTCGTCCTTATGAACCGTGGGATCATCCATGTTTCAGTCAAATAGAGATGATTAGTTCTAATATTAAACTTAACCGAAAACCAAATAGAAAACTAAACACACAAACTTCCCTCAAAACCAATGAAAATAGAATTTTCAAATATTATAACAGTGACCCCATATGGAAGTGACAAGTGGCAAGAACCGTATGGTATCAAAGAAAATTTCATCACAACTTTTGAAATGAGACAACATAAAATATTTGTGATATTGGATAATTCTGATATGGAGCGGATGTGAAATCATAATTAAATATTTTTAATAACTATATCGAATCTGTAATATCAGAGGTTTGATATTGAAGGTTTTGTAGTTGTCGCAATTAAAATTTTGGATATTAAGGTGGACGCGAAATTATTATTAATAAACGTTACACATATCGGGTCAGTATATCAAAGCAAATAGAATGTCGGAGATCAGATATCGGAGGTGAATGGTTATTGAATATCGAAGCTAAGACCTTTAAGGATATTGATGATCAGAGGGAAGTAGCATATCACATATCATAGATTGGAGGTTTTGAGTGATGACACATAACAAAGCTCCACTAGGGGATTCTCTGATCTAAGGGAGTAGAGGAGGGTTACGTGATATGCGGGTCCTCCATCCAATAAACTACAACCAATTTATTATCATATCAGGGATTTAGAAAGGGATCTTCTGATATAATTCCAATATGTTATAGCTAAAGCCACTATTTCAAAAATAAAATACTACAACCACTATTAGTGAAAATATTGGTCTCGGGGGCTATGTTTTATTAATCTAAGATGTTTAAAACAAAAATTTATTTGCAAAGTTTATTAACAAACAAACTTAAGAAAACTATAAAAATAAAAAAAATGTAAATAAAAAGAAAATTACACTTAAAATTATGCAATCATACTCAAAGCCTACATGCAATCCAAAAAAGGGTCCCTATGCCTATTATGATAGAATAAAATGGGGGGTGTTGTGTTTTCACTACAACACAATCATACTCTTCTTATAAGAAATCTTCAAATTGAGAATGTCCAAGTACCTTATATTGATTATGAATACCTCTATATTTAAGAGGGAGTGTTGAAATATGTAAGTACATTTGGTCTTCATAATGACATATGTAATGTTGATTTTATGTACTCAATGAAAAGAGAAAAATGAATTTATTATTATTGTTCTAGAGACATAGGTTTCATGCTGAAGGGAAATTTATTTTATGTCAAGCTCCCATTTAGAGCTTATAGGATTTGTCATTGAGTCTATAAAGTTAAAAGAGTCACTGTCATGTATGAATAACCCTTCTTGGGCATGTTACATATTGTAAGAAAAATTATTTGAGTCAAATTAGATTCAAAATACCCTCCAAGACCATGTCAAATAGCAAGCATCAAGTTGGTCTCATGGGGCAACAAGTCAGCCTAAGGACACTTGAAGTTGACCTAAAAGTATGTGCCAAGGAGACTATATATAGAGTCATCGTCCTCATTTGAAAAGGACTTACACTAAAGCACAAAAAGTTTGATCAAGGGACAAAAGAAGCCTCATATCCAAGTCAAGAAAAGGAGATAAAGATCGAAAGAAGAGAAAAGAAATTCCAGGTCTGTTCTGGGCTAATTTTGTTCACATGTGTGAGGATATTAGGAATCCATCTGTTACAAGAAGATTGAATACTTCAGTCACCAAAGAATTCCAATATCTGGTAGAAAAGGAGTAATCTTGAAGGCTGAATTTCTAAAGAAGAATTTTCTCACGAAGCGAAGAATAAAGATAGACATTTCCTCCATAATATTGCTCACACTTGTGACCTATGGTTTCTATAGGAAGGCCAAGTTGGAGGTCCAAAAAAGAGGTCGATGAAGAAGTTGCTACCACTAGAGAGAAAGTTTGACTAAAGTTGACTTTTTTGAAAGAGAAGATCATTAGGAAGAAGCATTGACTTGGTCTTTGAGGGGTCTTGTTTAATGGTCTAGCTCTTGGATTTCATCAATTGAAGATTTTATAAGAAGAATAATTCATTGGGTTTTTCTCTCAAGCTTGGAGAGGTTTTAGCCTTGGATGATAGCCTATATCTTGTGTCCTTTATCTCATTGTTCGCTATGGTTTAGTAGACGTTTGATGAAGAAGAACACATAATAATAATCAAGTCAAGAAGAACCTAATTAAGAAAAGTAAAAAGTGTTCACAAGAAATTATCATTAATAGAGAAATCATGTCATCTCTCTGCCCTACATTTCTCAACATGGTTAATATTAGGTAGGCTCCTACAATAATTTCTTGTGATCAAGATTAATCATGGTGGGATTGATGAAGTTTTTTTATAAATATTTCGCATGCATCCCTGTGTCCATTGATATTCTTCTTATGGGTATTTCAATAGTGACATTGGTATCATCTTTTGGTATGGGAACTTTGTTTCTAGTTCGGAGTTGGGTGGTTATGGTTTCCATCAATATGTTGGTCATATCATCTTAGTGGTTCTCTATGGATCACTATCCATTCTCCTTTTTTTTGTGGACAACTCTATGTTTTTGATGCATATGGTTCTTTTCTAGGTTGTTATTGTGTCATGCACTCTTCTAAAATAGTTCATCTTTTTTCTGTTGTGCTATGAATTATGGATTGGTTTTCCTCTAGATGGAGAGAGATGTATCGGTCAAAAGGAATGTTGTTAGACATTTTTTGTTGGAGCCATTGTGCAGAGTTTGAATGTTTGAAGTTTTGGCATATTGTACGTATTACATAATCATTCATCGTTGACATTTTTTCCAATTATTGCCTCTGGTTATTGCAGCTCTGGCCCTTTATGGTTATGGGTGTCTTATGTATACATTTTGGTCCTTGTGTGGAGATAAGGCTTCACAAGGTTTCTTCTGAAGTATTTGATGTGAAAGATTGAGGCCATCTTGGAGCATGCGTCATATAAGTCAATGGCTAGTTATCCCTTCCTTTCATTATAAAGATTGATTGTTTCTCCTTTATGGTAGTGGGTATCCTAGAACTATCTTATGTATTTATGCTAAAGTTGTCATGTATACAGTCATCATAAGGTATGTAGTTTTCGAATGTGTTTCAATGATGATCATCTTTGGCTCTAGATCTATAATGTGGGTGATTAGGTTTTTTGCTTCTTTTGTGTTGCTGGGAGAATTTGGATATGTTGGTGATGTATTCTGTAAATTCTATTTTGATTATGAGTACTCATTGTTGCAATTCAAAAAATAAAATAAAAAATTGTTAATTATTGATAAGTTATTTATTAAATATGGAACTAACTTCTTTTAAATATAAATATTGATTACAATGGAATTTTTATTACATTGTTTCATTTTGATAACTTCAAAATTTTCTTGGATAACATATCTATTTCATGTTTTCCAATAATTTTCTAAACTTTTAAAGATTACTTCACCTATGGCTTGCAAATATATTAACTTATCTCGCTCTTTTCATTCACATTCAAATACTTATTAATAGCATCATGTTTTCAACAAGCAATAAATCCTTCTTTACTTGGATTTTAATGATTTGAATCATTTGTGTCAAAGAAATTTGTATTTGATCAAGTCATGTTGAGACCTCTTCTTTATGATACCAACCTTCTTCAGTTATATTGGTTTCATAGTAAATTCATACAATGTTCCATCACATATTAATCTCCCTTACATTTAAGAGACTATAAATAGGTGGTTGTGTTTTCCATAAACTTTTCTAAAATCAAACTTGTAATTGCATCAAAGTTTTTTGTAAGTAACATGAAGTAATTCCCTATTTTTGTAATTATGAAATCGAATATTAGGGCCTTCAATGGATACTAGTTTTAGGAAAGTATAGGAAACAAAAGTTATATTTTATTCACTCCTTTTCATTCCACCATCAATTGCACACCTCGTTCTGAATGCTATTAAGAGATAAATACGTGGACAACAATAAACTTTTCACTGGCCACGAGGATATGAAACAAAATCTTTGTAATCTTTGGTATTTCTTGGATGATATAAATGTTTGGTGGGTTAGGGTGGAAGGTTATGTGGTATGTGATTCTACATCAGAAGACTCATCCGACACCCCTAGTGGTACCATGGTTCCTTCAGTTGACAATCCTCATAACCATACAATTACATATTTTGAGTAAGTTTGTAACAGGTCACTTAAATTTTTTTCTTCCTTCGACAGTTCACATTGTTACTAATCTTTGTGTTTTTGGTCATGCATTATGGTTGCTATAAGGCGACATACTCTTTCAGTAATGGTTCCAATGTTCTTTGTTCGTCTATTTCCGCGTCTAAACTCACACTCAAGGCTCAAAGCAGTTTTGACTTACGCTTATGTGTAGAAGGCAATAACTTCATATTTTATGTATTGTTTTTTGGTGGTTGGCTTACGATGATCCTGTCTTCGTCTATATTTTATATGCTAGTAGCATTTTGATTCATGCTATCAATGTATTACTAGGTCAATAGTTTTGAAGTTGTGAGGAGGCTTATGGTACCTATATCTACATCAACACAAGAATGCTATCAACATATTAAGCTTCTGATACTTATATTATCTATCTAACAAATATATATATAATTTTTTGATATTAATAAAAATCCTTCGTATTAGTTTCAAAAAAACATAAAGTTACATCATGAAAATGCCAACCAATCCATGCTTGCATTTTTTGGCATGGAAATTTTGACTCATCTTTTTTGGGAAATTATTACAACATTGGTTTAAAGAAATTAGTATAACAAAAATAAAATTCCATTATAATTTAAGATTAAAAATATATATATATCTATAACATTTCTCATGGTTTTATATAATAAAACAAAATAAACTGTATAATGGGAAAAAATTATCCATGCAAAGAACAAATATTATCCATACAATCACCTTTTCATGAGAGAGTTAATAATTAGTTCATACTCCAGAATTCTGAAAGTGGTAAGGCTTACATGGACATGTATTTAATATATTGCGTGTTATATATTATTTATTTGACAAATGAAATAAAATGTTTTCGTGAGATTACCTAGCACTTTAAACCATTATGTTTTTCACACCTTTACATTTTAATGAACACTGGTATATTATAAACTGCATATAGTTTACTAAGTAGTCTAATTTACACGCGGAGATTTAATTTATGGTAACATGCTTTTTTCGTTCTCAAAAGTATTATATACGGTTAATATTACTTTCACCAATGTTAATAAGTAAATCTGATAACTAGATTTTTTTGATACGCGTGATGTAATCCTAATCGTTGCGATTCATTGATACAATCACTTTTCGTTGAGCATGCAGTGCTTTTCCAAGTATTTGATTGATTTGGAATATCCTTTTCATTTTGATATAGTTCTTTATTATTCTAAGTAATATATTAATTTATTCTAAATCAGATTATCTTTATGATTGAAAAGGAAATAAAGATAGAAAGTGAACAAATTCTTTTATTCAAGATGAGAATGGCAGTATAAGAACCACAATAATTATAATGATTGTCATTTTCATTACCTTAAATTTAAAAGATTCTCTTTTAAAGTAAAATAAAAGGATTAATGTGACACGAAATTTTATTTAAGGTGAGAATTTTCACGTAAGAACAAATACGTATGCTGGTTTAGATTTCCTCTATTTAACGTGATAAGAACTTTTAAACTTTTCTTTATAGTTAGTTTTGCCGTAATTAAAATTATTTCTAGTAATATATATAATTTTATTTTATTTTTACGAGGCTGTAAACCGCTCTGGCGCAATTAATTATTATGTAGTATTTAAAATAAGAAAATAACATTACAAAATATTTTATAACAAAATTTTGATAAAACATATTTATTATTAATATTTAAAAAATATTATAAATATTTTTAATAAATTCTACGACTATTGTCGGAAATTTCAATCATAAAATATTAATATATTTGTATAAACCTATATAACTTTAATAAACTATATTATATAATTTCTAATAATTTTAATAATTTTATAAAATAAAACATTTTTATTTTCTAAAATTTAAATTAATAATTTTTGAAAAAAATATAATAATTATTTTCAAGTTTCTGTGATTCATAATGAATTAAGCAAATTTTTATTTGGTAGAAATTACATAAAATATTTTTTTTGCGAAAGCTTTTCGAACCAATAAGTGTGGTTCATCATCAAAACATATTTATTGGTTCGAAACCATAAACCAAAAATTTCTCTTATATAATAAATATATTTTTAAATATAAATAAAATATCGCATAATTAAACCCAAATTTTCCTAAACACACGTAGTTTCCTCGAACACACATACATACAAGGAACCACCACATATCAGCGGAGGAGGAAATATTGATTGAGATCACCAGAAACTATTGCGAAATTGAAAATGGGATGACAACAAACTTTTCCACGAGTAGCAACGTGTTGGCAACTTAATGGTTTAATTTATGTTATTCCGTCTAATTTTCAAAATATGATATACAGTTAATACAAATATTAGTAATATTCAGGCCGATAGGCCTTTCCTATGCGTCAACTTTTTGTCAACACTTTTATCAAATGAGGCACTTTTAACCATGGATCTGAACCAGAAAAAGAAACAACAAAAAATAAAAAAGCACATAAAATCAAGAAAGCCGGAGTGCTCGTTTTGGCAAAACGCAAGATTTTCTGGACTCCATGCACCAGAGTATGCATCAGCCTTGCTGTTTCTATTATAAAGCACTAGTCAAGGAGCTTTCCTCCCTCTACCTCTTCAATGCAATTGCCATGCGTTTCATTCATCACATAGCCGAAAAAGAGGAAAATAGGTGGCTGGAACTGCTCCTGGGCAGAGAATTTCTTGTCCCAGACGAGCAACCAATAAAGCAATTGCTTGGCCTGTGCTTGAATCCGTTCAGCCTTTCAAGGTATTTATTAGGCAATCTTGATCTGGAATTCAAGATTTGCAGGGGTTTTATGGCATCCAGGGTGCTTCCATTTATGAGCCGAAGAACCTGCAGAGTTTGGTCCTCAGCAAGGTCTGATGAATTCCGTTACACCAGTTCCGGTAACGTGAATTCCTCTTCGAAAACCCTGCAATATTCTTCGGTGGCCACAGCCATGGCTCCTTAAATTCGTGTAGATTCCGTCAATGGAGCCATTAACGCTCTTGCTGCCGTTCACGACTTCAAAGATAGGGATTGTTCTTGGGCTTAACGACGAGGAAGCTTATTACTTCGCTTTTCAATCTCCTTCTTGTTTCCTGCGAGCCTGTCGCGGATCTGGGCATGAAAGCGCTGAAATCACCTCTGATGGATTACGCGCCTTACAGAGTACCGCTTCTCAAAGCCGCAAAGCGGACTGTGTTTTCTCATTTCTGCGCTGGTGAGAGCGTCCTCTCTCAGTGAAAAGAGAGTTAAAGAGATAGTTTATGATGCTGCTGAGATTGAACGGGAGTTTGTTTGTGATGCTCTCCCATGTGATCTTGTTGGGATGAATGCTATACTCATGAGTCAGTACATTGACTTTGTATGCACATGATGTAAGGGCTTCTGGTATGCATTTGTTGTTGTCAGGAATAAGTAGGGCTTTGTATCGTACATGCACATGATGTAATGTTTTACCAATTTAATTGGGCAATCTCTCTGTTGGCAATTCAGGTTGCATTGGGGTATAGCAAAGTGTACAATGCACAGAATCCATTTGACTGGATGGCGTTGATCTCTCTTCAGTAAGTATTTGGTTTTTATTGTTGATTACATTTGGTTTTTATTGTTGATTACATTTCCTATGTGTTTGTATTTACTTAGAAATTTGTAATTTTAATTGGGTTTCTTTTCAATGAATGTGCAGAGGGAAAACAAATTTCTTTGAAAAACGAGTTGGGGAATACCAAAAGGCCTCTGTTATGTTTGGTTTGGGCAACATGGAGGGAAACCATATATTTAAATTGGACGCAGATTTTTTAAATTTGATTAATTAGCCTCCCCATCTTGGGAGGGAAAGGATGGTGGCCCATTGTGCTTGTACAAAGATTTTCATTGAGTGAAATTTTGATGGCGTTTGAAGTTTCAAAATCAATCCTATCTTTTCCATTGTTTTGATTAATTAGATTGGGCTATTCCTTTAGGTTAATGGTGGCCCTTTGTGCTTGTACAAAAGGTTTTCTAATGGGAATGAATGCATTTGGGGTTTCAAAATTAATTTTCCTTTTTTTTCTAATGTTTGTTAATACATTTGAGCCAATTATTTCAGGATCTATGTACGACAAATAGAAAATTGTTTACTAGTAAGATATTAAACAAATTTCCCTAACATACAGGATGTCAATTTTCATGATCGTTAATACATCTTTGGCAATTATTTCAGGATCTATGCACAACAAACAACAAATTGTTTTCTAGTAAGATAATAAACAAAATGCCCTAGCATTCAGTTCTTGAGCCATTTGAAAATTTATAAGCTACCCACTTCTTCTTTGTATGTAGCCTGGAATTGAACCCTAATATCAGGATTTGGCGCCAAGGACCTTGAATAAATACCCTATAATGATATATTATGACTTAAGGCCATTAAACATACTCTTTGGTAAGTAGTCATAGGTCTGTGAACATAATGCAACGAATACCAGTGAATGATGTTTATATAAGCCAATTCATATTGGCATTTCTCCAAACAGTCTATAACCAAACTAAATTAGCAATTTAACAATCACGACTTGGAGCCTCGAACAATGTATATCTTATTTATATAAGAAATAAGATTCATGAGTTCTTTCATTAAATGCACATGAAATTACTCAACACTTGTCTGCTATATGTGGGATTTGGCATCATTTGGCATCAGCAGAACAGAGTTTTGAGAAATAAAGACTAGTGCCCTTGATATATTGCTATGAGGCAATGGAGTGTTGGCTTAGAAGAAACAACCGACTTAATAATTTATATGATTAATGGAACCAGGTGTGTTGACCAAAGAAAAAAATTTTGAAATACGAATTTAAGTAGTTGAATTAACAGAGTACCAGAGCCCTTTTTAGGTTGAATGGGTTGAGGTATGGATGGAGGAGCTTGCTTTGCTGAAGAGAAATGACTTTACTTTCTAATAATCTTCTTTGGTAATGATGAAATGTAGTCACTATCATTGTAATATTAGTATATTTAACAAATATTAATGGGAATTCACCAATAATGTATCCAATAGCCATGGGATATTACAGGAATTCACCAATAGTGTATCCAATAGCCAAGAATACAACTACTTGAGTCACCAAAGTATATATCGTGAAGTAAACACATTCATATTACTCAATAATAAATTCAACCTCAAGTGAGAACACCATCATATACCAAATTAAAACTTCTCTCAGAAAATCAAAAAAATAATTCAATACTCAGTCTTTCCAAATATATTAGTATTAGGGTGATTGAATTAATACAAACCTTGGGGTTAAGGTGGATGGGAAATCTACAATATGATCAATACATTTATAGACATTCAAGTCGTGGTATGTAATACGCAGATCCAGTAATGACCATTTCATTATTTGCATTCAATTAAGCTTAAAACAGAGATTTCAAAACATATTCCTATTGAAGTGGAATAGCGGAGATAATGAATATGGAGAATACCCTCGACTGTCTATACGCCCCAAGGTGAATGGATGGACTGCTGTGAAAACTCTTCTTCCAGTTGTTGCTGCTCTGATCTCGAGGATGTATAATTCTATAGTGCCTTGTAAGGATGAGGTCAATATTGAGGTTTATATGAATGAGTATGGTATGGACGCTGTCGTATTTGCACTGGCCAGGAAGAAGGCTAGCAAGAGTATGCACAAGGATACCAGGGATCTCCAACAGTATGCCAGCTTGCTTATACCGCCTTCGAATCAGATCGGAAGTGGCTCAGGGAGGAGCTCGTTGCAATTGCTGAGTCGCAGATCCTATTTTCTTTCCATTCATTTTGGTTTAAATTCTGCTTCTTTGTTTTGACTGATGTCGAACGAACCATCTTTGATATCAAGAGACTCATTGGGAGAAAGTAAGTACTCTGATCTCTGATTTGCTCATTTATTAGACAATTATATTTATTGCAAGTCTAATTCTCGCCTTGATATTGAACCCACAAGGGTGCCAGTCATGAAATTGGCATGTTAAGTCAGGGGTCGAGCAACATTTTGGTTGGGGTCAGATCAAGATTTGGTTTCTACCCTATCCAAACTTCACGAAAATGATTTAAAAATTTTACTTGATGAGCACAATTAAATGAAAACATTTGTTTTATATAGGTTTGAAGACAAAGAAGTTCAGAAGGATATGAAACTAGTACCATACAAGATTGTGAACAAAGAAGAGAAACCTTATATTCAAGTTCAGGTACGAGATGGAGAGACAAAGGTATTTAGCCCTGAGGAAATCAGTGCTATGATTTTGACTAAGATGAAGGAGACTACAGAAGTATTCTTTGGCAAGAATATAAAGGATGCCGTGGTGACTGTCCCTGGTATGCTTTCTTTTCAACTTTTTTTTTAATGAGGTTGTGGGTAACCAATTGTTGACTGCATTGTGACTGTTAACTTGTGGGCCTGCGCAACTTATTTTACTGATGCATAGCACCAAGCAACGAAGGATGCTAGTGTTATTACTGGCTTGATTGTAGCTCGCATTATCAACAAACCCACAGCGGCAGCAATAGCTTATGGCTTGGACAAGAAGGGTGGAAAGAAAAACATTGTTGTTTTTTATCTTCGCAGTGGCACATTTGATGTCAGCGTTCTGACTATTAAGAACGGAGTTTTTGAGGTTTTGGCTACAAACGGTGATACCCATCTTGGAGGTAATCTATCTGAACTCTGTCTAGCAGTTTTACATTACGAATTTGAATACGTGCACGGTGGTTATCATTGATTTTTTTGGTTGGCTTTCGAGCTTTGAACTTACCGGGATGTACACTAATATGTAGGTGAGGACTTTGACCAAAGGATAATGGAATATTTCATCAAATTGATCAAGAAAAAGCATGAAAAGGATATTAGTAAGGATAGCAGAAATGAAATAAGACATTCAATGTGTTCCTTGTAATATAGATATAAACAAAACATCTAAAAAAAAGTAATTGCACAATGATTCAGTCCAAGAAAAAAGGTTTTCCAAAAACCAATTAACTCTTCTAGAAAAATTCAACTATTCCAATTTAATAATCCTATCAGCCTCTCTTTGTACCTTTTGGGACAATTGCTAGTAAGTATTACCTTCACCAATGTTCGTAAGTCGACGATTTGTTTGTGAATAATAAACTGATTGTTTCAACGATTTTTTCTTTGCATCACGTGGTGAAGTAATGTGCCAATTGTTAATAATAAATTGCGTAAGAGAAGAAGCATTTCTATATTAGGCACTTTCTTTTTGAAATGGGCAAAGTTCCCTAATAATTAAATTTGAATCAATTGTTAATCTAATACCTAGTTTTGATTAGATTAACTAGCCTAGCTTGACCATATAGGGTACAGGAGAGCACTATGAAGAAAATATTTTGTAGAGAGTTGACCCAATAAGTAATCCTATATGCCCTCATGCGGGTGCTAAAAGGAGCGTGATAGACACCTGTCCAATGCACCTGCGAATAAAATAAATAGAACTTGGTGTTAGAATTCACTTCTTACATTTTAAAATATCGTTGAGCCTTAGATATGTAGTTAAGCATAGGAAAATATTCACACTGGAACTATCCAATCAATAATTTGTCTATTTATCATTATTCCTGGACTAGAATTACATGAAACAATAAGTCTAATGTGTTTTCTCTGGATCTATCAAGCAAAAACGTCACTTGCACGATATCACAAGAAGGCTAGTTTCTTACCCACATTTTGAGCTTAAGACCTCAGTGGTGCGGGGTTGTAATTTATATTGTGTGAGAGCTTCAAGAATCAACTTGCAAAAGGATGGAGGCACCATTTATGATGCAGGAGCATCCAACTAGGGGTGAACAAGAGGGAGTGTTTATCTCACAAGTTAACAGGTTCACACATCATTGTAC
Organism: Pinus taeda; assembly: GCA_000404065.3. NCBI lineage: Eukaryota > Viridiplantae > Streptophyta > Pinopsida > Pinales > Pinaceae > Pinus > Pinus taeda. The sequence goes on along the minus strand of APFE030076144.1, from coordinate 183,561 downwards.
CTGAGTTGGTTTTTATTTCTTTTTATTTTCTTAGTTATTAGCAGTTGGGACACAACAACAAGCTCTGTTTTATTTTTTCTGTTAAGATGTTTTTTTTAAAGACAAAAAAAAAAAACAAAAACTCTGTTTCTTTAATTAATTCTAGAATTTAGAAAAAATAGGAGATTAATAGTTACTCATAGTAACTACCTGTAACTGTTGACAGTTATAAAAATGTTCAACAAAACATACAAAAAGAGAAGAACAAAACATTGTAAAGATTGATTTCCATCATAGCAGAGGAGTAATAGAAAATATACAAGCAACTTTCGTAATCATCTGAATCCCATATGCAACTAGATAAATTATTTTCTGTTCCAAGATGTATTGAGTGCATTTCCAAGCAAAAACAAGTATTGGCAAATTAAATTTTTTAGTAGACATCGAGAATATCAGAGACAGCGAGACCGAGAGCGCGGAAGTGTTGTTACAGTCACACGGAGAGAACAATCGCTGAAGCGTCTACAAACCTCACAAACAACTACCCAAAGTTCTGAAGAGCATCAAACATACAACAAAGTAAACAAGCAAAGGGTTTCTTAATAAGCATCACCAGAATTACCAACACGAAGATAGCATCAAAGACTAGGTACCACATGAATTAATATGCCATTCTTTTCATTGCAAATATAATTTGAAAGATAACTTACAGGAGTCCTTGAAAATTAATTTACAGACTAAATTAAGATAGTTCGTATTACAAGTAGGCAGAGAAACTTGGGTTCGAAACCCTAAAATTACATTTACTTTGAAAACCCCAAGTTACAAGCAAGCTAAGTGACGTGCCCATATTCTACAAGACCAAAACATGGAATAAGTAACTGACAGAGAGGTCGAAGCTTGAGACCAAGACCACAGTTGCTCGCTCACCATTCTCCAGCAACCACCGCATATAGAGAGTTAATAGTGGAATAAAACAAACCTCAATCGAATGAAGAAAGTAGGGTAAGGGTTTATCACTTACCAGAGAAAGGGTCGACGAATTACAGGAGGAGAGGCCACAACAGGCCGCAAACCGATAAGGAACCCTGCTCACAAGGAGCACCGACTATCAGAACTGGCTAGAAAAGCATAGCAGACATTAAATCAATGAAAGAAAGCATACATGAGATAGCCGTGCGCCGAGGACGAGTACTGGGTCACCTCGTGGCCGCAACCTGGATGCACAAGTGACCAGAGACAAGTTAAACAATGGAGCCACCGAACTAGCAAACAACCAAAATACAATAAGAGTGATGCCAGATACATTCAAGGGGAAGTAACCCTTCATCGTGCCATAGAAACTTTCGAACAGAGTCACAGAACGCCAAGAGACAAGCCCAGAACCCTCAGGCAGACCAGTGGATAAAACAACAAGCCATTGAAAGTGACCAAACACTAGCAGAGCTCTACCACTGAGCAAAGTCGTGGCTGAAGAAATCAAGTAGAGCGCCACAGGAACAAAACCAATGAATCCCGCAAGTGAAAAACAAGAGAGCATACCCCCTGAGCGCAAAATGGAAAGATAGTCAAAACGACAGACCAAGTGAGAAGTTAGGGTTTCAAGCATAGCGTAAGGTGGGAGGATGGAGCCTGAGGTAGAGACAAGAGCCCCCCTCATAGCAGAACCATAACAACACATTAACCACAAAAAAATATCCAAGCACCATCGAAATCCACAAAATCATTTTATTAATAACTCAAATTAATAAAATCTTGTATCCGAACAAAGGACGAGGGCTGTTCCCATCAATTTTGATATAAAAGTAGGAACAACTGACTAAAATGGACGTTGGGAGAAGAGGTCGTGGTAGAGCTATTCGAAGAGTAGTAGAGGAGGGATTAAGGGAAGAGATTAGGATCCTGAATGCCCGTTTTGTTGCAATAGAAGTAGGAAGGAGAAGGGATCCGGAAGTAGGAGATGACAATGAGGAAGAGGCTATAGTTACAACAGATGGGTCAGATGAAGAAGGACCTAAGATTAAATTATTAAGGTCAGTTTTGTTGGCTAGCAGTAAGTATTTTGAATGTGAGGAGGTCAGCGAAGATAGCAGTGTTAAAATTGCTTCTACCAAGCTGAAAGGACACACAACCTTATGGTGGGACAGTGTCCAGGCAGAAAGGAAGAGATTGAACAAGTTACCAATTAAAAGGTGGACTAGAATGGTCGCCAAGATGAAGGGAAGGTTTCTGCCCAAATATTACCAGATTTCTTTGCATCGACAAGTATAGAATTTGAAGTAGAGAGGAATGACAGTGAAAGAATATACTGAAGAATTCTACTAGGTGAATTTGAGAGCTAGTTATACTAAAGACACCGCAGAAAGGACAACTAGGTTTGTGAATGGCCTAAGGCTGGAGATCTTGGACGAGATAAGTATTATTTATCCAAAAACCATAGAGGAAGCATACCAGAGTGCCTTAAAGGTAGAAGAAAAAATCACAAGGAAGTAGAATGCCAGGAGAGGACAAGGAAGTGGTAGAGGGAAAGGACAATCTTTTGGCAGAGGAAGAACTGTCAACAACAGTGAAGAGGGCAGCAGTTCCAAAACTTCAAGGACAGCAGAAAAGGAATGCAACACTAGGGGAGGAAGGACATACTAGAGAGGTAGGGGAAATGGCAGAGGCAGAGGAGCTACCTACCAATGCTACAAGTGCCACAAGTGGGGGCACAGATCCTTTGAATGTCTTGAAGGAGAACAGGCTAGTCAAAGAGGAGCATATGTTGCTAAGATAGAAGAAGCGGAGGCATCGCCTCAGGAGGTAGAAAATGTACCAGAGATAGGAGAGGCCTTATTTTTTAATAAGGTATTGTTGAAACCATTGAAACAAATAGCTGAACAAACCCAAAGGAAGGCATTATTTGAAACTATGTATAAGTCACATGGCAAATGCTACAAGTTAATTATAAACAATGGAAGCACTGATAATCTGGTTGCAACAGAGATGGTGGAGAAATTGGGTTTAAAATGACTGAAGCATCCAACCCCCTATAAGGTGTCGTGGTTACAGAAGGGTCTCCAACTGCTAGTTGATGAGCAGTGTGAGGTGGAATTCCATATTGGAAAATATAAGGACAAAGTTATTTGTGACATCATGCCCATGGATGTGTGTCATATTCTGCTAGGAAGATTATGGCAGTATGACCGGAAAGTTGTTCATGATGGGAAGACAAACTATGACAAGTTTGTTATAGATGGAATTAAGCATACGTTAGTGCCCATCAAGGAGGAGGAAACAACAAAAACTAATGGAACAAAAATGTTATTGGTGGGTGGAAAACAATTTTTAAAGCAGATTGAAGATGACGAAGTGAAATATACTATTGTAAGGAGACCAAGAACAACACTGTTACACACTAAAATTTCTAATTTACCTGCAGAAATCTAGGAAATGTTACAGGAATTCAGCGACATTGTGGTGGACGATTTACCAGATAAGTTGCCACCAAAGCGGAGTATCAGTCATGACATAGATTTCATCCTTGGAGCTAGTCTACTGAATAAAGCTGCTTACCAGATGAGCCCCAAAGACAATGGGGAGATTAGAAAGAAGGTACAAGAGTTGTTGGATAAGGGGCTGATACGAGAGAGCTTGAACCCATGTGCAGTCCTGACAGTTCTTTCTCCCAAGAAAGGAGGAAAATGGTGGATGTGCATGGATTCACGAGCAATAAACAAGATTACGATCGATACAGGTTTCCATTACCACAAATGGACAATATGATGGAATATTTGAGCAGGGTAGCATATTTTTTGAAGACAGGTTTGAAGAGTGGATACCACCAGGTTAGAATCCAGGAAGGGGATGAATGGAAAACAACTTTCAAGACAAATGAAGGGCCATATGAATGGTTGGTAATGCCATTTTGGTTAAGTAATGGACCTAGTACTTTTATGCACCTGATGAACGAAATGTTGAAGGAGTTCATTGGGAAATTTTTGATTGTGTATCTTGAAGATATACTGATTTTCAGCAAAACCAGGGAGGAACATTTTCGACATGTTCGATATGTTTTGGAGAAATTGCAGCAAAACAAGTTGCTAATAAATTTGAAGAAATACACTTTCTTTCAGAAGGAGTTAGTCTATTTGGGTTTCATGATTGTAAAGAATGAGCTGAAAATGGATCTAGAAAAAGTTGCAACTATAGTTAGTTGGCCATCCCCTAAGAGTCTGTTCGAAGTTCAGATTTTTCATGGATTCGCAAGTTTTTATCGTAAGTTTATAAGAGACTTTAGTGGAATCTGTGCACCTATGTTGGATACAATCAAGAAGGCAAGTCAAGCTTTTTAGTGGATTGAAGTTGTGGAAAAGATCTTCCAGATATTGAAAAAGAAGATCACTAAGAGACCAATTTTGAGGCTACCTGACTTCAACAAACTTTTCCAAGTTCGTTGTGATGCCAGTGGTATAGCGATTGGGGCTATACTTAGCTAAGAAGACAAACCTGTTGCTTATTTTAGTGAAAAGTTGAATGAAAGCTGGCAGAAGTACGCGTCTTATGACAAGGAATTCTATGATGTCCTCCAAGCATTGAAGCATTGGAGACACTATTTGCTGGGTAATGAGTTTGTTTTATTTTCTGATAATTTTTCCTTGCAGTACATTATGTAGCAACACAAGCTAGACCACAAGCATGAAAAGTGGGTTGAATACTTGCAGAGTTACATGTTTGTGTTGAACCATATTAGTGGATAGGCCAACAAGGTAGTAGATGCATTGAGCAGAAGGGTTTTGCTTTTGCAGGAGAGCATGATACAAGTGTTGGGTTTTGAACACCTAAAAGACTTGTATTAGACGGATGGGGATTTTAAGGAGGCTTATGAAGACTGCCAAAACCCTTTGATGAGGAGTAATAGTCCATGGTTGGACTATAACCTATAGGAGAAGCTACTATTTAAGGGAGGACAGCTGTGTATTCTCGACTGTTTGATGAGGGAGAACATCATTCGGGAGAAACATGGTGGAGGTCTTGCTGGAAATTTTGGTAATTGATAATACCTTAGATTAGCTCAGTCACTTTTATTATTGTCCGAGAATGCGAAGGGATGTGCAGCAATTTGTGACTAGGTGTAAAGTGTGTCAGTTGGCAAAAGGACACAGTCAGAATACGAGACTCTACACACCACTGCCTATTCCATGTAGACCATGGGATTTAGTCAGCTTGGAATTTGTCTTGGGTTTACCAAGAACACATCATGGTCATGACTCGGTGATGGTGGTAGTGGACCAGTTCTAAAAAATGGCACATTTCATTCCTTGCAAGAAAACCAGTGATGCCACTCACGTAGCACACTTGTATTTCACAAAGATTGTCAGGTTGGACGTCTTGCCTAAGTCCATTGTCTCTGACAGGGATGTGAAATTCATAGGACATTTATGGCCCACCCTATGGAAGAAGTTGGACACACAGTTGAATTTCAGCTCCGCTTATCACCCACATATGGATGGACAAATGGAGGTGGTGAATAGAAGTCTAGGAAACCTACTAGGGAGTCTAGTGGGAGAAAATTCCCGTATGTGGGATTGTGTGCTTGCTCAAGCAGAATTCGCTTACAATGATTCACCAAACCAAAGCATAGGAAGCATTCCTTTTCAAATTGTGTATGGAATGCACCCTTGAGGAGTGCATGAACTGTGGGATTTGGGACAGCTAGAGAAAATAAGTGCTGATGGGGAAGACTTTGCAAGAGAAATTAACAACCTACATGAGTAGGTGAAGATGAAATCACAAGACAACAGTCAGAGGTACAAATAGAAAGCTGATTTGAAACAACGCGAGGCACAATTTAATGTTGGGGATCAGGTCTTAGCACATCTGCGCAAGGAATGATTTCCTAAGGAGAATACAATAAACTGAAATTCAAAAAAAATTGACCTTGTAAGATTTTGCATAAGTTTTCTGCAAATTCCTATGAACTGCAATTGCGTCCAGGTATAGGAATATCATCCATTTTGAATGTGGCAAATTTATTCCCATACACTATCAATCTATAAGAGGAAAGTTCAGCAGAGCGAAAGCGGGACACCCAGGATAAGAGTAGTTCGTGGATGAGATAGATGCCTTTAGCTCAACCACTCAAAATCGAGGGAATCCTTGACACACAAGTGGCCAAGCAAACACAGAAGAAGGAGTACCTACATTACTTTGTCAAGTGGAAGAATCACCCTATAGAGGATAGTTCATGGCTTGATGCGGGGCAAATACAACAAGCAGGGTATTCTATCGATGAGCTCATGGACCCGGGCCATGACCTTTTGTTACCCCGGGAGCCTGATGTAGGAGCATCCAACTAGGGGTGAACAAGAGGGAGTGTTTTTCTCACAAGTTAGCAGGTTCATAGGTCATTGTACCCGAGTTGGTTTTTATTTTTTTGTATTATCTTAGTTATTAGCAGTTGGGACACGACAACAAGCTCTGTTTTTATTTTTTCTGTTAAGATATTTTTTTTTAAAGAAAAAAAAAAAGAAAACAAAAACTCTGTTTTTTTAATTAATTCCAGAATTTAGAAAAAATAGGAGATTAACAGTTACTCATGGTAACTACCTGTAACTGTTGACAGTTCTAAAACTATTCAAGAGAACATACAAAAAGAGAAGAACAAAACATTGTAAAGATTGATTTCCATCATAGCAGAAGAGTAATAGAAAATATACAAGCAACTTTCATAATCATCTGAAACCAATTTGCAACTACATAAATTCTTTTATGTTCCAAGATGTATTGAGTGCATTTCCAAATAGAAACAAGTATTGGAAAATTACAATTTTTTAGTAGACATCGAGAATATCAGAGACAATGAGACCGAGAGCGTGGAAGTGTTATTATAGTCAAACGGAGAGAACAACCGCCGAAGAGCCTACAAACCTCACAAACAACTACCTGCAGTTCTAAAGAGCATTGAGCGTACAAAAAAGTAAACAAGCAAAGGGTTTCTTAATAAGCATCACGAGAATTACAACATGAAGACAACATCAAAGACCAGGTACGACGTGAATTAATACGCCATTCTTTTCATTTCAAATATAGTTTTAAAGGTAAGTTACAGGAGTCCTTGAAAATTAATTTACAGACTAAATTAAGACAGTTCGTATTACAAGTAGGCAGAGAAACCTCGGTTCGAAACCCTGAAAATACATTACATTGAAAACCCCAAGTTACAAGCAAACTAAGAGAACTGCCCATATTCTACAAGACCAAAACATAGACTAAGTAACTGACAAAGAGGCCAAAGCCTGAGACCAAGACTCAGCAGTATCAACAGATGACAAGCATGAGAAGCATGGAAAGACCCTACCTGGTCTAGCGAGTCATAAGAGGAGCCGACGCCACAGTTGCTTGCTCTCCATTCACCTGCAACCACCACATACAGAGAGTTAATAGTGGAACAAAACAAATCTTAGCTAAACGAAGAAAGCCTGCAACCACCACATACAGAGAGTTAATAGTGGAATAAAACAAATCTTAGCTAAACGAAGAAAGCAAGGTAAGGGTTTATCACTTACCAGAGAAAGGGTCGATGAATTATAGGAGGAGAGGCCACAACAGGCCACGAACCGACAAGGAATCCTGCTCACAAGGAGCACCGACTGTCAGAACTGGCTAGAAAAGCATAACAGACATTAAATCAACAAAAGAAAGCATACCTGAGATAGCCACGTGCTCAGGACGAGTACTGGGTCACCTCGTGGCCGTAACCTGGATGCACAAGTGACTAGAGACAAGTTATACAACGAAGCCACCGAATGAGGAAACAAGCAAAATACAATAACAATGATGCCAGATACATTCAAGGGGAAGTAACCCTTCACTATGCCAAAGGAACTTTCGAATAGAGTCACAAAATGCCAAGAGACAAGCCCCGAACCCTCAGGCAAACCAGTGGTTAAAACAAGAAGCCATTGATAGTGACCAAACACTAGCAGATCTCCACTAATGAGAAAAGCCGTGGCCAAAGAAACCAAGTAGAGTGCCACAAGAACAAAACCAACGAATCCCGCAAGTGAAAAACCAGAGAGCAAACCCCCTCAACACAAAATGGAAAGACAGTTGAAATGACAAACCAAGTGAAAAGCTAGAGTTTCAAGCGCAGCGTAAGGCAGGAGGATGAAGCCCAAGGTAGAGATAGGTGTCTCCCTCATAGAAGAACTGTAACAAGACATTAACCATAGCAAAATATCCAAGCACCATCGAAATCCACAAAATCATTTTATTAATAATTCAAATTAATCAAATCTTGTATCCGAAAAAAGGACGAGGCTGGTCCCATCAACTTACCTGGTAGAGATATTGTGGGATTTCCCCCTATCTATAGGAATAACTTGTTTTCATATCCCTTACCTCATATTCTTTGAGTCTAAGTACTATGGAAACTGAGGTGCAGGGGTTGCTCACTGCGCTAATGGGCTCTTGGATAGTAGTTTCCACCACACAACTTGGAGAAGAATCATTGACATAGTGCAACTAGCGGAGAAACCACCTAAACACTTACAGGATAGAGCACAGGAGAGATCTATTAAGAAAATATTTCATAGCGATAATCCAATATGCCATGCAAACATGGGTGCTAAAAAGTGCATGATAAACATCAAATGCACTTGTGCACAAAAGTAAGTACAATTCTATCTTTTAGGCATCTAGAGTTAGATATTCACATATCCATATGATTAAACATGTTCCATAGCTCACACTCCCTGGAAACCCTAATCTTTGCGGACCATGCATTTTCAAACAAACTTATTTTTATTATTTTTATTATTTTTTAAGAGTGTTTTGCTTATCATTTCTTATTCATAATTCAGATATTCTTTAAGTTTTTATTTTATTTTTATCGCAGTCTCACGAACCTCTGGACTTACCTGGACTGCACATTTTAATAAACATTTATTTTATTTCTTTTATTATTTCTAATATTTTGTGAGTTGGTCCAAAGTTTGGGAATTTTTCTAATATACCACTCGGTTTCAACCTGGACTCCCAAACTCCTAGACCAACAAACCTCAAGTCTGATGAACACTATTGAGTGAGCTTACGAGTGTTATCAGGTGCAAGCAAGACACCATCTGAACAACCTTTTTGGATTCCAATGTGATTTGATTCGTCCACACTCAATGACCATGATTCAATCTTGAAAAGATCGACGACTAGAGTGTAGTGCAAAGGGGGGTTGACATTCACGATTCTTCCTCCAAGTTCCAACCTAATGATTGGTGGTAGAGATTGATAAAATTGCAATGTTGTGTATTAAATGAAATGAAACCCATTGGTCATCTATGAAAGAGAGCTCTGCAAAATTCTCTACATTGTTCACGTATGTCACACATTACATAGTAATGACAGATTAGTTAGAACCATAACCTAAAAAATAGAAACTAATTCCTATCCTGAGGACTCATGAACCAACTCACTATTCTAAGATATTCTCCATTATCTCTAACACTCCCCCTTAATGGAGAAGGGGTTCAAAAATATGCCTAACATCTCCCTAAACATTTCAAACTTGATTTTGCCAAGAGGCTTAGTGAAAATGTCTGCAACATTATCACATGTATTACAATATACCAAATGGATTTCTTTTGATTGCACTTTCTCCCTGACAAAGTGGAACTGTGTATCAATGTGTTTAGTGTTTTTGTGAAACACCGTATTATTGGCAAGTTTGATTTAACTCTGATTGTTGCATTTGATTGTTGTTGCATCTTTCTGTTCTTCCCCAACATCATGGAGAAGTCTTCGCAACCAAACTACCTCACATGTTGCTGCACACATAGCTTGATATTTTGCTTCCGTTGAAGACAAGGAAACTGTGTCCTGTTTCTTACTGCTCCATGTGATCACCCTAGATCCAATGCTGAATGCATAACCTATTATGGATCTGTGATCGTCTACATTTCCAGCCCAGTTTGAATCTGTAAATCTTGTCAATCTAACATCAGAGGAATCAGTATAAATAATACCATAATCTATAATACCTTGTATATACCTCAAAAAACTTTTCACTGCATTCCAATGACTTTCAAGTGGCTTGGACATATATTGACTTAGCACACTGACTGCATAAGCCAAATCTTCTCTAGTAGTGGTCAGGTAGATTAGGCTCCCAACCAACTGTTTGTAAAGTGTTGCATTTTCCTCTTTAGAGCCATCCTCACTCTACAGTTTGATGTTCTGCTGTAATGGTACTATTGCAAGCTTACATTGATCCATCCTAAATATTTCTAGTAGTCCTTTGACATACTTTCCCTAGGACAAAAATGTTTCTCCTGAATCTCTCGAGATGTCAAGACCCAAACAATATCTTAATTCACCAAGGTGTTTCATTTCAAACACCTGTGACATCTTTTGCTTGATTTCTTTGATCAGATATGTAACATCTCCTGTAATAATTAATCATCTACATAAAAAGAAATCAACACTATGCAACCTTGTTCATCTTGCATGGTATAAAGATTAGGGTCATTTTTTCTTTTGTTGTAGCCAAATTGTAGAAAAAATGAATCAATCTTTTCATTTCAAGACCTGGGTGCTTGCTTTAGTCCATAAAGTGCTTTCTTTAATCTACAAACTAAATGTTATTTCCCTTTCTAGACAAACCCTTCAGGTTGCTCTAAATAAACCTCCTCTTTCAATTCTCCATTTAAAAATGCAGACTTTACATCTAGTTGGTGAATCATCCAATGTTTCTCAGTATCTAAAGAAATCAACATTCTAATGGTATTAAGTTTAGCTACAGGGGCAAAAGTTTCTTCATAGTTAGTGCCTTCCTTTTGTGAATACCTCTTTGCTACCAATCTAGCTTTTAATTTATCTATAGTTCCATCTGCATTAATCTTTGGTTTATACAACCATTTACAACCTATGGTTTGTTTCCCTCTAGGAAGTTCAACCAGTTCCCATGTGTTGTTTTTGATTATAGATTCATATTCCCATTTCATAGTTGCTTTCCATTCACTAGATTCATTTGCTTCCTTATAACTAGAAGTTTCAACAATATTCATCATACTAGTTATAAAAGCATTTTCCCTATATCTTGCAGGCAATTGAGATTTCCTACCTGATCTCCTAAGTGGTGGGTAGCGTCAAACCTTGTTTGATCATCATTCTCTTTTTCTTCCCATTTTTGTTGTATCTACTGTTGTTGCTGTTCATCTTCTGCCTTTGTCTGCTACTGATCCTAATTATTTCATGTTTCTTCACTTTCTTCTTCCACCAAGTACAAAATATCTCATTCCTCATTGTGCTTATCAGATTCTTCACGATCCTATTCATGGAATATGACATCTCTACTAACAAAAAATTTGTGAGTAGAGGGATTAAATAATCTATAAGATTTATATTGTGAACAATACCCTATAAAGGTACATCTGATGGCTTTTGAATCTAGGTTTTTTCTATCTTCCTTTGGAATATGGGCAAATGCTTTAGACCCAAATACTCTTAAATGTTTTACTGCAGGCTTAAATCCATATAGTTCTTCATAAGGAGTTTTAAACTCAAGACTCTTTGTACGACTCCTATTTTTCAAATAAAACATAGTATTCAATGCTTCAGCTCAAAAACCATTCGACAAATTCTTACCTTTCAACATGCTTCTAGCGCATTCCGCCAGTGTTCTGTTCTCTCTTTCTGTTACTCCATTATGCTGAGGAGTATGGGGTATTGTGAATTGTCGTACTATTCAATTATCTTTATAATAATTGATAAGCTCATCCTTCATGTATTCTCCCCCTTGACCGGAGTGGAGAATTTTTATGTGCTTCCCTTTTCTGTTTTCAATCATATTTCTGAACTACTTAAAGTATTCAAATGTGTGACTCTTCTTACTCAAGAAATATACCCAAGAAAATTTTGTGCAGTCAGCAATAAACAGTAAAAAATATAATGCACCTCCTAATGACTTTGTTTTCATGGGTCCAAAGAGATTTGTGTGCACTAATTCAAGTATATCTCTTTGTTTCTTCTATACTCAAATAGCGAATTTTTCTCTATGCATATTTCCTAATGTACATGCATCACAATCATTATGCACTTTTTTTAACATAGGAAGATCTCGTACCATTTCCTTTTTCTAAAGTAACATCAAATAATTGTAGTTCATATGACCAAATCTTTGATGCGACAACTCTTCTGTAGTCAAACCTATTGTTTTTAAAGCTCGAACTAGTGCTGGTGTTACATCCAATTTGTAAATACCTCCTGTTCGAATTCTTGTAGCAATTTCCTTCATTCCATCTAGCAGATCTTTAATATAGCAGTTAGATTTTAAAAATTCAACTTTAAGATCTTGACCTGTAATCATGGATACAGAAATCAAGTTCTTTGTTCTACTGGGCACATACATAACATTATAAATTTGTCTTACATTACCATTAGGTAAAATGATAGAAATTTTCCCACGTCCTTTGATTTGATGACTTCTATCATCACCTAGGTAGATTTGTGCTCCGTCGTTAATTTCTCTAAAATCTTCAAACCATTGCTTGTTCCCTATCATATTTGTTGATGCTCCTGAATCTACATACCAGATGTCTGCATCAACATTCTCATCATGGTCTGCCATGAACAATCTAAGATTTTTCTCGTGATTATCATTCGCGAGATAACATGCATGTCATTTCTGCCTCTGCTATTCTTCATGATATTTCTTCTTCCTGTACTCTCTAGCTATATGACCCAGTTTTCCACAATAAAAAATACTTAATTACAAAGTTGTTTCTATTCAGATTCATACCTTGGGTCAGATTTGGTCTTTTCTATGAGCTTCCTCCAATTTGCTGTTGTGGACTTCCTTTTCCTTTGTAGAAGTTCTTTTTCGTCATCCATGCAAGATCAAAACTCTAGGGCTCCAGAGTCGATCTTCTTTCTTCTTCTTGCATCGGTATTCCTGTCAGTTCTTCAAACTTCGGGATTTTATCTCTCACATTTATCACAGTGATGAACATTTGGTAGTCATTGGTCACACCATTCATGGTAATTGTTACAAGATCTGTATCTTCAACTGTATGAACAATGTATTCCAATGTGTTCTTCAGATCTTTGATCCTTTCTATGAAGGCAACAACTGTTTCATTCTCCTCCATATTCAGGGATAAGATCTTGCTCCTTAGGAACAGAAGACGATTTGTATTTTTGATCTCATAGAGATCCTTCAAAATTCCCCAAATTTCGCTAGCTGCTTCCCATTCTCTGATATGTGGTATGATGCAGTTTTTCACTAACATCTTCAGTAGCATCCTTTCTTTACCCTCACGCTTCTCCCAATCTAGGATTGTTGTTGATCCAACTACTGGCATCTTCTCATCCCCATTTGCAAATGTCCAAGCACTCTACACTTCTAGCAAAGTCTAGATCTTGATTTTCCAATTCGCATAATTGGAGCCATCGAGCTTATTATGTTCATTCAAGCATGCTTCAAACATTTGATTATTCATCTTAGTGATTTAAAAAATTTGTCAGATAAAAAAAAATGTTATATTTACCCTAGATTTCTATCAAAGACAGACAATTGCTTATCTCCCTTAGTTCGATCTCTGTTGTTTTCAAAGGCCTCCTTCTGGTCTTTTCTCGGTAGACCTCGGCCTCCACGCAACCTTATGTCGGCAGCTACCGCCAAAATGCAACCCCTCTTTTTTGTTGTGTTGTTTGTTGTTTCCCAACCTCATAGCCTTCTCTTAGCTTTTCTCAGCACGGTCGTCGCGCTTATCCACCATAGAGTCGCGGAGATCTTCGCGATGTACACTTGATATCTACGACGATATACAAAATGAAAACACGCAGAAGGTGTACAGTGTGATATTCGAGGTTTTTCCTCAAAGACATGCGACAATTTCGCATTAGGCGCACTTGGCAAGTTCCTCACTCAGTGAATAGGTTTTCTCAGTCCTGTCGCTGTGATACCATGTAAAAATACAATGTTGTGTATTAAATGAAATGAAATCTACTGGTCAGCTCTATGAAAGAGAGTCTAAACTAGGAGATTCTGGCTCTACAGAATGCTCTACATTTTTCATGTACATCATACCTTATATAGTAATCACAAATTTAGAGAAGTTAGAACCATAATCTAAAAATAGAAACTAATTCCTATCGTGAGGTCTCATGAACCAACTCACTATTCTAAGTTATTTTCCATTATCTCTAATAGAGATAGTGCAGCCCAAATCTACAGTTTGCTTGGGAATGGTTTACACTCGTAATACCTACCATTGGATTCTATTTTGACTAGTTTGAGTTTGCCCATGCCAAATTTGCTCACAGCTTGCGCTTAACATGGTGAACTCGTGCTAAGCTTCATATGGCTATTTAACCAATATTGGTTCCTTGGCCACACACAACCATTTTGAAGCTCTCATTCCAATAAAAATTGTGCCGACAATTCACCATATATAAGATTCTACCAACACCACTTGCCACAGATCTAATGAAATGCTAGTTATTTCAGATTAGGAACAATGAAATACTAGTTATTTCAAAGTAAGAACAAGCGATTCCTAGGCCTTTTGCATTTCACACCAAATACAAATACAAATATATATATATATATATAATCTTTATTTTCATATATATATATATCGACCTTTACTCATTTTATTCGATACTCTCAAACAACGAACAATGTAATTGATGCATATTACGAGTGAGATTTGTATTATTGATACTTACATGTGTTGGACAATAGTTGCAAGTTTGAGATAGAGAGAGAGTTTTAGTATCGAGATCTCTTATATTTATAACACTTTCCCTTAAATATATCTCCATGAAAAAAAATGATAGGCAACCAAAAGCTCTGGGAGATTCGAACAATTGTCCCTATTCTAGAAGATTCAATGCCACGTCCTTAGACAAAATACGTGCATTTGAAGTCTAATTGCTTAAAAATTAGTGTAAATGTATACATTTTTGCATCAAATATGGGTTTCGACTTATGTTTCATGCTCCATAACCATATCTAAAACATGTATAGATACCCAAAGAAATAGTTACCTAGTCTCCCAAATGATCAAAGCTCACGTGTTAATTATGTAGTAAATGCACTTGAAGATAGGACCAATGAAGAAGAGAGACTCGTAAACGACCATGAAGAGTCTATTGCATACTTAAAAAACTCATGATATGGAAGAGCACACAAGTATGCTGAATTTTTCCGTTCATTGTTAAATGTCCAGAGAATAGTTTTACTTTTTTATCATAAAGCAATACAATATAGTGATTTAAAAAATATTTGGAAAGGCCTAATGAGTGATGTAGATTTATTAGAAAATGGGTAAATCATTAAATGGATAATATTACTCTATTTCACATTCTCTCCATTTTTTTGCTATGCTTTAGCACTTATCCATTCAGGTCACGTCGTGTGTGTGGATGCCTAATAGCTAAAACACGTATAGATATATAAAGAAATAGTTGCTTAGTTTACTAAATGATGAAAGCTCTCAAGTTAATTATGCAGTAAATGCAGTCGAGGAACTAGGACCAATAAAGAAGTGAGACTAGTAAATGACCAAGAGTAGTTAATTACATACTTAAGAAACTCATGATATGGAAGAGCACATAGATATGATTAATTTTTCCATTCCAAGTTCACTATGTAAGGCCCATATTTGTATTATGCTTATTGTGAAGAGATACAACATAGTGAATTAAAGAGGCTTTGAAAGGTAATAACTAAATTATCAATGGAAGAGTCTATGTTACCCATAAAAGGGGAAGTATAGATGCAATTCTAGAACATCATAACATATTTATTTTTAAAAAAATTGCATATGTTGTAGGTGATTGCCTATTTGGCGCTATACAACTCTATTTCATTTTAGATATAGGTTAGTAGAATTATGAGAAGTAATGATACAAAATTTTAGAAATTGTTTAGAACAACACGACGTTAAAGAAAATTTATCCTATCCACATGAACTAAACATAGATGCATTGATAGAAATGCATAGAATAAATGACCCCAAATGATTATTTGGAAAAGATGAGAAAATCATCTTCAACTCTTATAATTCGTGGGCAAAGAGGACTATGTGAAGACATATTTGGCATACAGTGGTTATCAAATTGGCTAAATATCTCAATAAGTCATTGTTCAAAGAGAAAAATGAAGAGTTATTTCAATTTTAATCCAAACCTATGCATAGATAGTCATAACATATTGTTCCATGATGAAATTCCAAGTGTTGGACATTTCAAACAACTTTTGTGCAAGAAAAAAGGCTCAATGTTAGTTAATCATGGATATATAATGAATATAACACAATACAAAGAAACATAACATGAATTGATGCAAATAGAAGAAATCATGAGAAAAAATGGATTTAAAATAAAGTTATCAACTTCACGGGATTGTACCAAGTTCTCATTTTTTTAGGGGTTGCAACAAATCATCCAATTTTGAGAAATGTTGATTAATACACTTGTTTTTTTGGAGCATATAGACACTTTAAAATTTCTTATATATTAAGTATGCACATTCTTTTTTAAATAATAGTGATTTTTATGTCAATTTTGAAAATTGATGATGCAACATCAATTCCTTTTTCTCGGCTTATTTTGGACACTATAAATTTTCTAATATATTAAGTACGGATATATTTTTTTAAATGTTGATGAATTTCATGCGAATTTTGAAAAGCGTTGATGTAACATGAACTTTTTTTGGAGGGAGTGTACTTTTGACATTTTAATTTTTTTTTATGTTTTATGTATGCACCTTTTTTAAATGTTGGTTATTTAACCATTTTTCAAGTTGTCTTCTACTTATTTTTTGTTTTCTTCATGAGATGTGAGTTTTTTTAAGTATTTTTCAAGTTCGTTTTGTGTTTCTCTTTGGAATGATTCTCTATAATGAAATTTTCATTTTTTTTTTTTTTTTTTTTCTATTGTGGTTCACGGCCTGCAACTGGCCGCTACATCCACAGGAACGAATCACGGCAATTCCCCGAAGGGAACTGCTCATCGGGTTTTTCTATGCTAAGCCTGGCCCCAAGGGCGTCGAGGAGATTTGACCCCATGACCTCCCAATTGGCAAGGTACTTAGCAACGGGAACTCGACCATTTGAGCTATCCCTTGGGGTTTTTTTCATTTATTTTTTTCATTTATTTTCATTTATTTTTTTGCAAAGTTTAAAAAAGTTAATAATATTAATATTTTTGAAGTTAAGATTCTTTTATAGATTTATATATCGTTGATTAATACTTCAATACACATAAAATAATTCTCACTAAAAGAATAATAATTTTCAATAGTTGGCAAAACAAATACACATTTTGGGACATTTTTGCTAAAAATAACATGTCAAATAAATGATTTTTATGGAAAACATCAACAAAAAAATTGAAAAAATAGAAAATTTAATGAATTTAATGTACAAAATTGATAACATTTGATGTTTTTTCCAAAAATAATGAGTCATATAAATTTAAAGTAAAAATAACATAACAAAAGTCCACATGGGGTAGCTCAAGCGGCAATGGCCGTGGAAATGAAGTCTCACCGAACCGAAAGTCTTGGGTTCAAATCTTGGGCTACCCTTCCCCCGTTGAGGGGTACTTAATGGAAATGTAAATCGGAGAGTCCCGCCCCAGCCTACAAAAAAAAAAAAAAATAACATAAACAAACAAAATAAATTTTTTAAAAAAATAGAAAAACAACTTTTACAAAAAAAAAATAACAAAAAAAATATTAAAAAAAACAAACTTTAACCAAAAAAATAAAGTCAAAATAACAAAAAAAAACTGTATAAAAAGAAAATGAAAAAATAATAATAAATTAACCAATAAATAAATAAAACAATGTAATTCAATTAAATCAATATTTAAAAAAATGGAAAAAGAAACACAGGCACACACCACATATATTAAAAAGCAAAAAAAGACGTAAAAAAAATGTTTTTCATTTAAAAAAAATGTTATTAAAAAATAATTAAAACAAATTAAAAATAATAATAAATAAGAAAATTAGGAAAAAAAACAAAACATAATTTAATTAAAGAAAAAGGGAAAATATAAACATACATACATAATATATAATATATATTATATATATATTATATATATATATATATATATATATATATATATATATATATATAATTGTTGGACACGCTCTCGCTAGGAGGGCCAACAAGAAAAAATCAAAACAAACTAAAAACTAAGACTCACTGCAGAAATAAAAACAAAACCAATAACCTACCGAAAAGGAAACATAATATTGCAACAATTATTGAACATGATAATCTAGATTCTATTACCATGAATAGCTTTCTACAAATTATGTATGCCTCCCTCCCATGGTGGCAGGAAGGTTGTGCAACCTCTCATACTCCTCTCACACAATCAAAACCCCTGCAACACTCTCTAAAGATCCAAAACAGTTCCCACCATTAAACAATAGACTCTCAACCCAATGAACACATAATCCCTAACCATAACATCATGAGTTGGAGGGAATATTTTAATATTTCCCTGAAAATATCTCATAACAGATTTTCCCTCTAAGGAAAATTCGTTGACATTCTAACACATGATTATTTTCAGTTGCATGTATATTTATATTTCCAGTCATCTCACTTCCATTTATGTTTAATTATCTAAGGGTTGCATTCAAGCTCCAGTAGGCCCTCGACACAAAATCTTGGCTCATCCCAAGCCAATGGCACATGGACACCCACGTTCACCTGTGCTAATGCTGCACAACTAAAATCCTCTACTAAATGTTGAATTGCAAGCTGCTCCTCTGCTATACTCTACTTTGTGCTCTCTATTGGTGCACTTCATCATTCTTTGGCATCCTAACCTCTTGGTCACAATACCACAAATCTCTTCTCCTACTGTGGGCATCCCAAGCTCTTTCACTTATAAGACAATCAAAGTGGAAACCAAATAAACTGTATATAAATGACTATCTCAAACAATGATGGACAATGTGTATATATTAATACATATAGGAAACAATTGAATTAGTTTTTGAATCTTCTTGGACTCCAATAACTACTTAAACTGACCCAAGCTTAATCTCGAGGATTAGTTGTCTAACATTCCCCCTTAATCCGAAGGGATTTACCAAAGTCCAAGAATGAGAGCTCAAAATGAAAGAATTGCATCTCATCAAAGAGCTAAATGTCTCTCAAGAATTTTTTTTTAAGGATGAACAAAAACCAATATGGGAGAACTCAAGGTATCAACCAACACTAACTTTGGAACCTTCGTAACAGTTCTCAAAAAAGTAAAAAATGTGGTTTTAAGGTGACCAAAAACTCTAGAGCTACCACTGCAGTTCCTCGAACAATTCCAAATATGGAAGTGCTTATTCATAAACAACTCAACCAACTCAACTCTGACTCATGCTCGCTTGAAATCTTAAACAAACTTGACATCACAAACTTGAACCTGTAGCAGACCATTAATAATTCCCCCATTGTCGGATACAGGGTAAGAAGTATTCTTCATCACTACAAGGTTGGTCATCACTCTCTAAAATATTCTTGGGTATTGCTTGTAAGTCTTTTGGTTGTTTTCGTCTAATCCTAAGAAGAAGTCCATACGAAATTTAGTTTCTCTCTTGCAGTAGTCTTCTTTCTAGAATCTCTATTTGTATGGTGATTATGCTTTCCACAATGATCACATGGGTGAATATCAAAACATTGATCTTTCACATATCCAAATTTGTTACACTGTTGACATCTATGAACTTGTTTTGGAACAACACCATCCAAAAATCCAAAATGTGTAATGACTGTAACAAATCATCGAGTTTGGCCATTTTCTCTAGCAATCAACTTTGAAAAAAGGGGTGTCAGCTAACACCGAAAATGAATACAATACGAAACAAAATTACTATGATTTAACCAAGTTTCGGGTTCAACAAAAAATGCACCCATTTACAACATAATTTGAAAAGTAATAAGAAAAATAGGAATAAAAGGTGGGATTGAATATACAACTCCACTACTTTCTTCTCTATAAATTGCTTCTTAAAAACTTTCACCAAACATTTTCTACAGCTTCTCTCCTTTCAAATCAGGAACCCTTATGACCAAGGAGAGACATTACGACTCAAAATAATCTTCTTGTAAAACTTCCACTCATCCAAGTAAGATATATCTTACTACCAATATCGCCATTTCCACCATATATAATTTTTCTCTATCAAATCTCATTACCCAAAAAAAAATCCTTCTGTTCATAAAAGTAATATTAAATTAACTCTCAAACTTTTAACTGTTATGGCTAATTTATTTTTTAACCAAATCAACATATTTTGTATATATATTAATATTAACTATAGGACAATCCTTTTATTATCTAATCTCCAAGAAAAACACAAAACTTATTTCTCCAAAAAAAATGTTTGGTAATATTTAATAAGAATTCTTTTAGTCAAAAATTGCCCAACTCATTAAATAAATGTGCCTTCATTGATATTATCAATACCTATTTTGACTGTACTTGACTTTTGAGTGTACCTGGATGCTAAACCTTTTTTATACATACTGGTTCTTCAAACTGGTGTCCAATCTTACTCACATACATTAGAATTGGGGTTTCGTACACTTTCTAGCTCTCTTTTATCTTGGACAAAAACATGGCTTAGCTTCGAATCAAATTGTATGAGCGGGTGGTTAGCCAATCACCATTTTTTTTATTTGAAGAGCTTCATAAATACCTATCAATATTCAATACGTTACACCTACTTTGACTTCCGCAAAATTCATGTAACGTTATGCCTTGTTACACAGTAATTTGTCACTGACCCCACATTCCCTGATCCTGGACACTGCTGATCCATGTTATTGACATATTATTTGTGTCATGTTGCAAAATATGTGTCAATGTCTTCCTTGTCATATCAAGAAGAATACCTCATTTCATTACTCCTGGAGCAGACCCTTTTTAACGTTTGCTTTTGGGTCATCGTAGGTCATCAGTTATTCCACCCGCGAAGATGGCCAAGATTGAACTAAGCCTGGCGATTTTGTCACTCTGTCCCTATTTTTCATTCGTGACGACCTATTTTTGGCGAGTTTGTTTTAAAAAATTGTTAATGGGTGGTCCTTGGGTTGGTTGTTGGATCAGATGAGCTCGACTCTCTCCTTTGGGATGGTTGTTCCACCTTTTGTGCAACATCCCAAAGGGATACGCTCTTTCTCCCATCCCTTATGGAGGCTCATCCTCCTATAAATACCTCCTTCATGGCTGAGATCAGCTAGTTCAGTTGGTTTGGAGAGAGTTTTAGTGGAGTTTGGAAGTAGCTTCTAATGTAACTTAGCATGGGATAATTTTGTGTGAAATTGGCTTGATTGTATGAGTGTTCTAGCATCATAATTTTGCCTTTTGGGTAGGAGAGAGAGTTATTCATCCTCTTGGGAGACAATTAATGAGTGAATTCTTGCGGAGACATGCTAACAGGACCCTTCAAGGAGACCTATAATGTTAAGGCATTGTTTTAAGTTTTACTTTAGTTCATATTAATACAAATAAACGGTTTATTTCCTATATCCTATGTCAAATTGCATATTGATAGCTTGAAGTTCCTTGACCCTTTAAGTAGATCATTTTGTTGTATTCTATTATGTTCATTGTTTTTCTCTGTATGTTGTTTCTAGGTAAAAAAGTGATTAGAACAAGAGATGGAGAAACGCAACGACAACTTCATCAAACGAGGATTTGAAGGTAGGCCTTCATGACATCAACTATATAAGGGAATTTTATTTGATATTTGATCTGAAAATGGGGCACTAAATGCTTCTTGTCAGCTTACGAAACCTCTCCCGCTCCAAAGCTTATATATTCCCAAGATCTAGCTTATGCTTGACAATTTGCAGAATTAGAAGAACTTGAAATAGGTGTATGCTTGTGTTTGTTTTAAAACTATTGAAGTTCTTATGTATATTTGCTTATGCTAATATTTAAACATATAACAACAAATAAAATGTAGCAATAAGCAATCACACATAACAACAATATAATATGGAGTTCACCCAAACCTCTTGGGCTACGTCTCCTTGAGCTCTAATCAAATCGATTAGACTCTTTGGGATTATAGCTGAATTCTTTTACAAGTTCCACACTCAACTCTAATAGGTTATGACTGAACCATTGGGCTTAGAATACCATTTTTATACCTTGTCGTTTGGCTCTCTGGCTCTCATCTATTGGCTCTAGTTCTCGGCTCTGGCTCTGGCTCTGGCTCTGGCTCTCGACTCTGGCTCTGGCTCTAGCTCTGGCTCTCTGCTCTGGCACTAGCTCTTGGCTCTGGCTCTAGCTTTGGCTCTTGGCTCTGCCTCCAACCTCTGGTGGCTATGCTTCTATCAGCGCTCTGGCTCTACCTTCCAACCTGTGGTGGCTATTTTGAGCTTCTTTGAGCCTCTTCTTCACTCGGCAGTATGACCCCTCTAGCATACACTAAGCTTTCCCTTTGGATTCCTCAGTGTTCCAACAGCTCTGGGCTTCTTCGAGTAGTCTCTACGCACACACTCAGTAACCGAGCCTTCTCTGTGCTCTCTGAGCTTTTCCAAGCTCCCTCTCTCTTAGCACCTACGTATTCACTATGCCTTGGCAACAGATTCCCTGGCATTGCACGAGTGTCCTCTATGCATTACTTTGCCTAGGCTTTCTCTCTCTGTGTCTTCATGACAGTACTCTCGACCTTTGTGCAAATCTCAGCAACCTTCAACCACTTTGTCAATTGAGCTCTCTGTGTTTTTGTAACACATCGACTATAGGCCTTCATCATTGAAGAACTCAACTTTTTCATCACAAGAATCAGTTTGCAATTGGAAAGGAACTGGCGGGCAGGAAACCTGGTCATTTGACCTTCCTCTTGCAGAAATCCCATGTTCAAACACATAATGCAATACACAGGAATACATTGAAAATCCGAAAATCCAGACTTCAAACAATATTAAGCCACATTTATAAACCCTTTCAGGTCTATCCCTTTATTGCAATATCGCAATCGCATTGTGTAGGCCAAAAACTCAAATACACGGAAAATACAAAGAAAATCTGCAAATACAGATTTCAAATATTATGAAATCACGCTTATACACTTATCGGGTCCATTCCTTGATCGCATATCACAATCCCATGTCACATTGGCCCAAAGTCCATTCAACACCCATGGTTTGTTTTGATGCGATGAATGTCATTGATCGTCGATTGCCAATTTTCACCTTTGAAATGCTATTAGCGATCTATTCCTGACCATTGATTTGCTCCTCGATCCAACGATCGATATGCGATTGCACATTTCATATTGAAAATCCTCTAGCCATGTCTCTTTCCCTCCAAAGCTCTGATCTGATATGTCTTACGGATCTGATAAGAGTTCTAGGTTGCGAAATATGTTTTTTGGGTCCGCTTCCATATTTCTCTATCGCAATAGCTTATCGCTCATCGCAATATCAGCATATCACACTTGTAACGGCCCTGGGGTCCAACCACTGTTCCATGGTGTTTCACAATGTGATATCGCAGCGATCGCATATCGCAATTGCTTAGGGCTGCGGTCCTACACACTCCACCCTTTATATGATTGCAATGCGATCGATATATATATATATATATATGATAGCCCCTTTAACGCACCGTCGATTGGTCCGTTGCCTTTGCTTTTCTCCGATGCAATTTCCTTAAGGAAAGCATAAAAAGCGTGAAGCCCTTTTTTATAAGAATTTGCCTCATTTTCTAAGGATAATGGGCAATCTTATTTTTACAATAACTTCTTCATCCGTAGTCCATTTTAGCCCATTCAAATTACATTGGATTCAGAATGAAAAAATCTACACAATGAGACTATTTTCAAAATCATCCCATGACTTTGATTTTTCCTCTATGAGGAGAATTCATAGACTTAGAAGTCTATGTTAGATACATTTTGGATCATGTCTTCCAACTAAAAAGCTTTTGGACTCCGAAAGATTGATATACTGATTTGAACAATAAATGAGAGTACCTCATCCTCTTCTTACACCCTCCATACACTTGCCTTGCATAGTGCCTCTGAACCAAAGACTTTTAACACTCCCTTCCTGGATGTGCTTGTCCTCTTGCAAAGAAATGTCTTCCTCCTTGACTTCCTGCAGAAGTCCTATTGAGAAGGTTACAAAAGGTAGTTTGAACTTCTCTTCCTTGAAAATTGATCCAAGGTGGCTCAAACAAACATGAAGTTACATCTGCTTCACAAAAAATTTGTTTGTACTTCTTTGAAATACTGTGAACAACCACTGTTAACAACAACAGGATTACAGACAAAAACTGGATGGCCTAAACTCCTGCTTCAACAAAAGAAATAGACTTCACATCTTGTGAACACCTCCATATCTTTACATCTACATACAAATGATTGACTAGACAATAAGCCAAAAAAAAATGCCTTTAAAACAAATGACCCTTCAATTCAAGCATGTAGAAAAATAATTCTGTGGTTATTTTTCAAAGATGAAACACTTCATCATTATCTCCATCTTGGAGACCAAATCAACTTTTCCCAAGTCAATATTAACATTACATGCAAGTTTACAACAAAGTAATCAACCCTTAAATACAAGGAAATCATCAGCATCCCTGTGTTCATGCACATCATTCTCATGCATGCATTTTATCCTTCAACTTTTGCTTAAGTACATTGTACTTTCGAAGCTGAAGTAAACATAATGTTGCAGCAATGAAGTGAGTCTCCTACTCAACTTTTTCCATTTACCTTCTTGGTAAAACCATGCAACTTGCATTCCGTTAACAAAGAAATGCAAATATATGCAACTTGATATAATGATTTTTCAAAAAGACATGCAACCTTAATTGGATAAGAACTCTAACCATTTCTTACCAATCCATTTCAAAGTTCCTTCCTTTGTTTACACATCAACGGCAACATGTGAATCATCCTGAAACATATCATCCATGGAATCTTTCTTTCCATTCCTGCCATTCTCCCTTTCCACCTTCTTCAAGTTTTGTGGAATCATTGTTGGATTCAAAGTCCAACACTTTTCAGCAATGTGTCCTTTCTTATGGCAATAAGTGCAACACGTGCATCTTCTTGACAACATGATTTGCCTTGTCTAGTGGACCTTTGGCTTTTTGCTTCCTTTCCTTCAAAAGTTTCTTGTATGTGGCCATTCTCTTCCAACATCTAGAAACATTATGGTTATCCAAACCACAAAAGGAACATACAATTCTTTTCCCATACTTATGTGGAAATTTACCATGCTAAACATAATCACAAGGAATATGGTTAAAACTAGATTTAGACCTTTCTCTTTCACCCTTATTGCCTTCATGAGGAGGTGAATTGAATGAAGAAGTATCTCCCTTTGGAACACCATCAACCTCTTCAATGGTTTCGGAGTTTCCACAAATATCTAGTTCAAGTGTATGCTTATGAACACCTTCATCCTGCAAATGGTGTTTCAAGCTATTGCATTTCCAAAGAATACAATCATTACACTTCTAAGGTAGAAGACCTGAAATGAAACTCCTTGGAATTGTTTCAATTGTCTTCATGTCAGCTTTGGAACTTTCTCCATAAGCTTTTCCATAGCCAAGACCCAAATACCTAGGCCTTTCCTCAACCATTATTGGCTCAACAATACCCTGTGCATGTTTGCCCAAGCCTTTTCCTTCATAGCCCATCTTGGACACTAACTTGGAACCTATGCCTCTGGTATATTTTTCAAAAGAACCAATATAAACATTCTTAGAGGAATTTGAAGACAAACTAGAATTATTTACCTCTTCTTCAAGCTGATACTTGACTAAGGCTTCTTCGATAACAAGGAGTTGTGTCTCCAACTCATGCACCCTTTTTAGGTTCATATTTTCAATATGAAGTTGCCTCCCCATTTCCTTCAATTTTTCAGAAAGCAACTACTTCTCTTCCTTCATGGAATTCAACTACTCTCTAAGTATGATGCTCTTCCTTCCATCCTCATACATTTCCCTCACCATATCCATCATGGTGAACAAGCCTTGCTTCTTGTCTTCATCAGGGACTCTTGTGAAGAAATAAGAATTTGAGGACTCACTTGTAGAAGTTGTCATTATCAAAATAAACAAAAGAACTTCAAACAAGATTAACAAAGAGCTTATTCAAGCAACCTTTTCCAACATACCTCCTGTACTTCAAGGATTGCTTTGAGGTCTTTTGGGATAAGAAGAATGCCTTTAGCCCTTCTTCCTTCTTGTCCTGTCTTGGACATAGCTATCAATAGCTTTCACCTCTACAAACTCACACAACAGTCAGTTTACAAACAATCAGACATCAAAATTCTTTCTATTGTTTGAACACCTTTCAAGTCAAACAAGCAGAATAGATTGCTTTGTCAATCAAGCATTCTGATCTGATACCACTTGCATCATGATACCATCTTCTCTAGTATAACTTAAGCTCTCATATAACCAACTCTAATATCACCTTCTTTGAAGGTGGGGTTAATCAACCTTTGGCTCCGATACCACTTGATCTGAAAATGGGGTACTAAAGGCTTCTTGTCAGCTTACAAGAACCTCTCCCACTCCAAAGCTTATATATTCCCAAGATCTAGCTTATGCTTGGCAATTTGTGGAATTAAAAGAACTTGAAATAGGTGTATGCTTGTGTTTGTTTTTAAATTGTTCAAGTGCTTATGTATATATGCTTATGCTGATATTTAAAAATATAACATCAAATAAAATGCAGCAATAAGCAATCACACATAACAACGATATAATATGGAGTTCACCCAAACCTCTTGGGATACATCTCCCTCAGCTCTAATCAACTCGATCAGACTCTTTGGGATTATTGCTGAATTCTTTTACAAGTTCCACACTCAACTCCAATAGGTTAAGACTGAACCATTGGGCTTAGAATACCAATTTTATCCCTGTTCGTTTGGCTCTCTGGCTCTTGTCTCATGGCTTTGGCTCTCAGCTCTAGCTCTCGCTTTGGCTCCAGCTCTTGGCTCTAGCTCTGGGTCTGGCTCTAGTTCTCGACTCTGACTTTAGCTCTTGGCTCTCACTCTAGCTCTGGCTCTTGGCTCTACCTCCAACCTCTCATGGCTATGCCTCCGTCAGCGCTCTGGCTTTGCCTTCCAACCCGTTAGTGACTATGTCGAGCTTCTTTGAGCCTCTTCTTCATGTGGCAGCCTGACCCCTCTGGCATACATTGAGCTTTCCCTTTGGATTCCTCAATGTTCCAACAGCTCTAGGCTTCTCCGAGTTGTCTCTATGCACACACTCAGCAACCAAGCCTTCTCTATGCTCTCTTAGCTTTTATAACCTCTCTCTCTCTTGACACCTGCGCATTCACTATGCCTTGGAAAGGGATTCCCTAGCATCGCACAAGTTTCCTCTATGCATTAATCTGCCTGGGCTTTCTCTCTTTGTGTCTTCATGGCAGTACTCTCGGCCTCTATGCGAATCTTAGCAACCTTCAACCATTTTGTCAATTGAGCTCTCTATGCTTTTGTAACACATCGCTAACAGTTCTTCATCATTAAAGAACCCAACTGTTTCATCACAAGAATTAGTTTTCAATTGGAAAGGAATCGATGGGTAGGAAACCCAGTCATTTGGCCTTCCTCCTATAGAAATAGAGTGTTCGAACATGTAACGCATTACACAGGAATACATTGAGGATCCGAAAATGTATACTGCAAATAATATTAAGCCGCATTTATAAACCCTTTCGAGTCCATCCCTTTATCACAATATCACAATCGCATTACATAGGCCAAAAACCCAAATACATGAAAAAAACAAAGAAAATCCGCAAATTCGGATTTCAAATATAATGAAATAATGCTTATAAACTTATCGTGTTCCTGCCTGGATTGCATATCACAATTTCACGTTGCATTGGCCTGAAGTCCATTCAACACCCATGGTTTGTTTCGATGCGATGACTGTTGCTGATCACCGATTTGCACCTTCAGAATGCGATTAGCGATCTATTCCTGACCATTGATCTTCTCCTCGATCTGCTGGTTGATATGCGATTGTACATCGCATATTGCAAATCCTCAAGCTATGCCTCTTTCCCTTCAAAGCTCTAATCCGATATGTCCTACGGATCTGATAAGGGTTCTAGGTTGCAGAATATAGTTTTTCTGGTCCACTTCCATATCGCTCTATGGCAATCTCTTATCGCTCATCGCAATATCAGCATATCACACTTGTAACAGCCTTGGGGTCCAACCATTATTCCATGGTGTTTTAGGATGCGACATTGCAGTGATCGCATATCGCAATCGCTCGGGGCTACAGTCTTGCACACTCCACCCTTTATATGATTGTGATGCGATAAATAAATAAATAATAAATAAATAAAATATATAATATAATAATATAATATATATATATATATATATATTATAAATATATATATATATATATATATATATATATATAGATCTATATATATATATATATATATATATATATAATATATATAATATATATATGATAGCCCCTTTAACGCATTGTCGATTGATCCGCTACCTTTGCTTTTCTCCGATGTGATTTCCTTAAGGAATGCATAAAAAGCCTTAAGCCCTTTTTTATAAGCATTTTCCTCCTTTTCTAAGGATAATGGGTAATCTTCGTTTTACAGTAACTTCTTCATCCAAAGTCCATTTTAGCCCATTGAATTTGCGTTGGATTTATAAGGAAACAATCTACGAGATGAGAATATTTTCAAAATCATCCCATGACTTTAATTTTTCCTCTGTGAGGAGAATTCATAGACTTAGAAGTCTATGATAGATCCATTTTGGATCAATATTATCCTTGTTGTGACTAGAGACTCTCTAGGGCTATTGGGGTTGCCTCTGTCCACAGAGGGAACTTGTCTACTTCATAAGTTGGTGACCATACTACGGACCTTTTTCTTTTGTCTCTTGGTTTGATTTTTCTTTGCTTCTTTATTGTCTCCATTACTTTATGGGTATAACTCTACATATTGTGGGTTGTTTGACTGCTCCTGGTAGTCTTGCCTCTATCATAAGTGATAGCTTTGGCGTTTTCTCAGCTGAATTTTTAAATTTTTCCCTTGATTTGGGTCATCGTCTTTTATTTTATGACAATGATGAAGATAGTTGTGTCTGCTCTATCTAATTAGTTGCGCCTTCTACTATTTGGTGCGATTAATTGCCTCACAGCCACGAAGGGCTTTGAAATAGGCTCGAT
Organism: Pinus taeda; assembly: GCA_000404065.3. Lineage (NCBI taxonomy): Eukaryota > Viridiplantae > Streptophyta > Pinopsida > Pinales > Pinaceae > Pinus > Pinus taeda. Next base: position 154,374 of record APFE030076144.1, on the reverse strand, counting down.
GCTATTTTCTGGTGTAATTTTGCGATGACATCGTAAAGTAGCTAGTTAGGAGGGTGTGACTTGTCATTGTCAGTGGATGTTGTTAGTTTAATGCTCACGAAGATTCCTGTAGGTTTTAGTTTTGAAGTTCCATTTCCTAATTGGCCATTGTGTCCTATCCTTCTAAGCTTATCTTCTACCTATTTTTGCGTGTCAAATTACTATTTGCTAGAATATTTGATTCTTGGTTTCATTCCCTTGAGATTTCTCCTTTTGAACTGTGTGACCTGTTCACCTTAGGGTTTCTTGAAGCATTAACTTCTTCTTGGGTTACTTGTTCATTTGGACCTTTGAGCTGTGTTTGAAACAATCCCTTTCTTTGTTTGAGGCTTCTCCTTATTGACTGTTCTTTCATCTTTTTGACTGGTATGTGACATTTGGTTATCAAAACTTTCAAGTCTTGTTTGTTTGGTTTCCATCCATCACTTTGGCATAGATCGCATTGCTCCCCAGTCAATTAGAAAGCTTTCAAGTTTTTGTGAAAAGAAACATATTCTTTGTTTTGAGTCTTTGATTAGTTTCTGAGTGGAATATTTCTCTTCACTTATTGAATGATTTCATTTGGAAAGGACTTAAAACTAGCATTGTTTTGAGTTTTGTGTTTGGTTACTTGTCATCTATTTGAAAAAACAAAATATCGCATTCATTTTGCATTAGGAAATGAGAACAATCTTTTGCATTAGTAAATTCTTGACATTTAGAAGCTGAAAAGAGAAGGATGTGTTTTTCATTTTCTTAATTGGATTGCTTGCAAGCTAGTGAAAGACAGAAGCATTTCTCTTTCCTCTTGATTGGTTTGCTTGTGAAATAATGAAAAGTACCATTCTTGCATTTGCTTGCTTGTTGCTTTGATTTCTTTGAAATGAACCTCTCACTTTTCTTTAGTTAATTGTTCATTGAAAAGATAAACTGCTAAAATTTATCGAATTAATCTAGAAATGAATTGGAACTTAATGCTCATATATATAGAGCTCTAGGCTAGAGAAGTGTTCCGACATCTTTAAACCTAGTGGTTGTTGTTTTCACTATGGTTGGGTGATTCCTCCTTTTGTGATTCAATAAGTACTAGTACTGACTTGTGCTCCCTGTATCGTCGCGTATATGATGGGAGACCTCACTAGGTTGAAATCTTGTTATCCATAGGAAGCCAAGTATGCCACCTTACAAATTGTAACACAACAAAAGCAACATTCAGGAAGATTAGCTGTCGTACGAGAAGTCCTTGGTCATTTCTCTTTCATTTTACTACTAAGGTGTATATGCAGTTTTACGATTTTTCTGGTAAAACTTTTTCCTAGAGTTCTAGAGCAGTCACTTTCATTCCTTTCCAACTCTTTAAAAGTAAAAGGATCATTTTAGCACTTGTCCTTTCAGGCTCATTAAACTTCGAGGGAGACTACAGTCATCTTTTGCCCTTTTTTGGACTCTCTAAACATGAAAAGGAAAAGTTTCGTTCCAGTGTCATAAAATTTGTTTGCCCACGATAAAATCCTACCTGTTAATTTTGGCAACATCGTGAGTAATATCCTTGAAAAGAATATAAATCCCTCTTAATTAATATTCTCTCCTGATCTTTTAAGTTTAGGCCATCCTAGCGGACTCATCTATTCCATCAGCTTTACCAAGTAAGAGCCTTCTTCCCCCATCTCTTCTAAAGTATCATCTGTTAGTGGCACTCTTGCTATTGTTCCAAGTGTTCAACATCTTGCCTTTTGAGCTCTGAGTGAGGAACCTTTTGATATAAATTGGGCTCCTCCTAATGTTTGGGATTTTTAGATGAGGATCCCCCCTCTACTCCCCTTGGTGCTTCGGTTCATATGGCCTCTTCTGAAATGGATGAGTCAAGTCCTGTTAGCAGTCAAGAGAGCCTTGTGTCGAATGGTGAATATCAGTTTCCTCTAAAAGGTTTCCCTTTCCACACCTCTCAAGATGTTGCATTACCGCTTGGCTATCGCACTCTAGCTGAAATGGTTGGTGCTACATATCTAAACCAGAGCTATCTATGGTCTCATACAACGTTCTGACTTCAAGGCCATTCATTTCTACTTAGTTTTCCACGACTTCCATTCCTCAGATGTAGGGTACATCTGTTCCATCGATGCCCACCATTTGTGTGGCGTCTTCTTCTCCTCTTGTTAGTGTGGTTACTGCATCCTCCTTGGTCACTACTGTTAGTGGGATATCATCTAGACCTATTGGCAGTGGTCCTTTGCCTCTGGTGTCCGGATTCAGTAAACCTATGCGTAATGCACCTACATCCTTGAATCCCATTCTAGGGGGATTGTTGTATGAACAATATCTGTTTTCTCTTCAAAATCCAACTTATAACCCTCTAGGTTCTCCGTAGATGTCTATTTTGCATAACCCTCTGCACTATTAAGATCAGCATGGAGCTCATATTTATCATACTGGACCTCTTCCTGAGACGGCTCCAATCATTAGTCAAATTCCACCTTCAGTTTCTTGGAATCAAACTTCTTACTAAGGTTCACAAGGACAACCCTTTCAGGGATAAACTTTTGCCTCAGTAGGATAGTCTTATGGTCAGTTGGGGCAACCTTTGGGCTTACAAGGACAACCCTTTTAGGGACAACCTTTAACCCAAACAATTTCATCCTTTGTTTATCTAGGACAACCTCCTTTATCTCAAGGACAACCTTTTAGTCAGTTAGGTCAACCTCAGTTACAACAAGGCCAACCTATTTCTTAGCAAGGAGAACCTTTTGGTTAGGTCAATCTAGCTATTAGTCAACCTGGTGTTCAAATGCAACCTAGACCATAAGCTCAAACTGGTCCCCAAGCTCAACCCGGTTCCCAGGCCTAGTTTGGATTCCAAGCTCAACCTATTCATTAGGTACAACCTAGGCCCCATGCGGAGTTTGGGACTCAATTTCAGTTTGGTCCTCAGGTACCTCAGCAACCCCAACGGAAACCTCAGGGTAATCCATATTAGAGCTATCAACACCTCAGGTTAATCCTTATCAGAATTTTTAGAAGCCATATGTTGCCCCTATTGGTCAAGCTGGTAATCAATGGTTTGTTGGCGGTCAAAATCCAGGTCAACAACTAGGGTATGGTTTCAATCTGGAAAACTTCAACCCTTATGGACAAAATCCATGGGGGCAATAAGGTCTTAGTTGGAATCCTAACATTGGTCCTTACCAGAGACCCATTATGTCTTTCAATCCTCAGCTACCTTTTCTTGCGACTTTGGAACTGCCCGATGTGTTGAAGTTGACAAATGATCCTATACTTCATAATCCATATTGGCCACCTGTTCCAACCAAGATCCCTAGTGACTGTCCTATGTTTGATGGCAAGTATAGAGAAGACCCCAGGCACATGTTATGACTTATCAGCTTTGGTGTTCATCCAATTCCTGGCTTGACGATTATATTCGTCTCCGTCTTTTCCAAAGGACTCTTACTAATGCCACTGTAAAGTGGTACATTGAACTCGCTCATGGGACTTTCCAAGATTTTAACTCTCTTGTGATGGCATTCCTCATGCATTTTTAGTTACCGATTTGCTATGAAATAGGAATGCATCTTCTTACCTCTCTGAAACAGGACACGACCACCCACATCTCTGATCATATTCATGAATGGAGAAGGTGTCGCCTTTTGATCAAGTTTTGGATTCTTGATCAACTATTGACTGATTGGTTCACTACCTCTTTTGTCAGTCCAACAGTTAGAGATATTGCTATGGAGGCATGCGTTACTGAAGAGCAAGCCATCGCACATGCTCAATATCTCAATTTGGTATATTCCCAATCTGGCAAGCTTTATGATATCTTGCCCAATGCTCCATGACCTAGAACTTCTAAAGCTCCACAAACACCTTCTGTTGATGGTGTTATTGGTTTGTCACTCATTCTTCTTGAAAGTATTCCATGACTCCCGCGAAGCAGAAATCCACTGCTCCTACTGAAACTGCTTCTCAGTATGCATCCAATCTTGGGAAAACCTCGGAAGTAAATGTCGTCTAGTCCACCATGGCAGAGAAAAATTTGAAGGGTAAGAAGAAAGGGAAAGGTAAAAATAAATATGACACGCCAAAGCAAGAACCTCCTAAGACTCCTACCGATGATGGTTCTAAATGAAAGCCTAAGTATCCTTGTCTTATCTGTGATGACGATCACTTTAGTAAGGACTGTCCTCGATGGTCCAAAGTAAGTCATTTGCTTAAGGACACTTTGAGGATTCCTCTTGTGCTTAAAGAACCTTTTCCTTCACAAAAAACTCAAATGGTGGACCAGCCTCCATCCCCTTCCTCATCTAGTTCTCAAGTCTTTATGGTCGGGAACATTCCTATTCATGCGTCTACTCAATGCTCTGCCATCTGGGAAATAACTTGAAGTTCCTTCTAGTGTTCCCCCATCCAGTTCGGGCCCTATTCATATTGAAAGGCCTAGTAATGAGTCTGCCATCCGACTGCCTGCTAAAGGAGTTCTCTGGAGATCCTCCTATAATCTCAATGCTCGTGCCACACAACACTATAGTATTGTCAAAGATCTAGCCCAAACTGATTCAGCTATGTCTGCATTGAAGGTTCTCCAGAGTTTTCCTCCCCAACGGAAGTCATTACTATCTGCCATCGGTGGAATTGATCTGGCTTATTCTGAGTTGAGTACTTTTGATATTGAAAATCATGTGCTGCGTTTTCCTCACGAGATCACTTTTCTCATCTAGGTTGTTATTAACTCAAAGACTATTCATCATGTTGTTATCGATGAAGGAGCCTTGACTTTCATCATGTCTATTTCTTGTTAGAAAGCCATTGGTTCTCCATCTTTGAGTCAATCTACGAATACCCTCAAGGCATTTTATGGAAGATATTCTCGTCCATTTGGTATTCTCCCGAGCTTGCCTATCACCTTGGAAGGCAAGACAGTCAACATCGAAGTAGAGGTTGTTGATGCCAATTTGACTTACAACATTCTACTAGGTCGAAGTTGGACATATGTTATGCATGTCATTTCTTCTTTGCTGTTCCGCGTACTCCATTTTCCTCATCAGGGGAAAATTGTTATGGTCAATTAATTGTCCTTCTTTGCTTCGCCCTCCTTGGAAGTCAATGTTCCATATGTGGAGCATACCAATATTCCTTATGAGAGTGTGGGTGTTGGGTTCTTTAAAGCTCCTACCCTCGTGGGCGTTTCTCCGCTCCCACCTCCTAATGTTGCCTCCATCAATATGATATCTGTTAACCCTGATCCTTGGGTGATTCCTCCCCTCTATCAGGTAGATTTTTGGGGTGATGTTATTCCATTAAGCCCTACTGAGCTTAGCTATGTTGAAATCGTCTCAGCTTTGGCTTCTTATTTTGAATCTACTTCTTCGAGTAGATCTCTTGACATGTATGTGCAATCCCCTTGGCTTGGAGATGTCACTTCTCCTAATCCTTTGCAAGAGATGTTTCTTTTTGATGAGGCGATTCTTGAAACTTTGTCTTTTGAGTACCCTCCTTGGAATGATAGTCATCATTTTTCCTCGTTTCTTCCTAGCTTTGGGGCATTGATTGCCTGTCTCGATAATTTTTCTTCCCATGTTCCTTCTCAACCGCTTCAGACACCCATATTAACTCATGAGGTCTTTTATGAAGGGAATATGGGAAATATCACACAAAACATTCCTATCGACATCTCTATTAAACTAGGGGTTTTCGAAAATATTCATATTGGAGTAACTTGTTCTCCTGAGTAGATCAAGATTTACACTAGTCTCTTCTGAGAGTTTTGCGACGTGTTATCTTGGTCATATGAAGAGATTCTAGGTATAGATCCGAGTATTTTGGTGCATGAGATACCTACCTCTCCTGATGTGAAACCAATTCATCAACGTTTATGTCTCGTGCACCCAAGAAAGGCAATTTCCATTAAGGGAGAGGTTGAAAAACTTCTCAAGGTTGGGTTCATTTATCCTATTCCATTGACATATTAGGTCTCTAACATCATCCTTGTGACTAAAAAGAAGGGCACTATTAGAGTTTGTGTCGATTATCATGATATCAATCGCCCATGTCCAAAATATAATTACCCCACTCCCTTTATTGACCATATTATTGATGACTGTGCTGGGAGTGAGATGTTCTCTTTTATGGGCGGCTTCTATGGCTATAACCAGATCAATATTTTACCTGCTGATCAGCACAAGACTGCCTTTATCTATCTGTGGGGTACCTTCGCTTATAAAAAGTTCCCTTTTGGTTTGAAGAATGCAGACGCGACTTTCCAAAGAACAATGTCCTATGATTTTCATGATATTAGACACATTGTTCAGCCTTATCTGGATGATCTTCCTGCTCATCCAACTAAACACCATGACCATCCAGACCACCTCTGTCAGAATTTTCTTGGATGTAGATATTATAACATTCCTCTCAATCTGCACAAATCTGTCTTCTGTGTTGAGTCTGGAAGACACCTTGGGTTTGTCGTTTCTAAGGAGGGTATTCGTCTCGGTCCACTCAAGGGCAAAGGTATTTTGAATCTCCCATCTCCTGTTACTTTGCACCAGTTGTAGAGTTTCCAATGGAAGGCTAATTTCTTGCGTCGTTTCATCCCTAAATATGCCAAGTTCACTAAAGGTTATACGCATTTGCTTAAGCATGAAATTCCATTCCTTTGGGATGAAATTGCCCAAAAATCGTTTGAGAAACTAAAGACCCTTCTTGTTTCTGCTCCACTGCTACGTCCGCCAAAATATCACCATGATTACTTGCTCTACCTAGCTGTCATTGATAGTACCATTGCCATGGTTCTGGTACAAGACGATGATGATGGTTCTGAGCATGTCATATATTATCTTAGCCGTAACCTTCTTGACACTAAGGCTCCCTATGCTTATGTCGAGAAGTTGGCCTTGGCATTCATTCATGTTGTTCAACATTTTCATCACTACACTTTATTGTGTACCACGATCGTGATTTTTGATTGCAACCTGATGACATATAATCTATCACATCAATTGCCAGGGGACAAATACTCCAAGTGGATCTTTATCCTCTAGGAGTTTGATTTGGAGTTCACTACTACAAAATCTAATAAGCCATTGGTTTTTAGTGAGTTGATTTTCTCCTTAACATCTGCTTCCCCTCCCTCTCGGATAGAGGACCGCATTCTAGACAATACGCTCTTCTTGATTAGTACCCTCGATCACTGGGTATGGTGACATCATTTTGTACGTCGAGACATTTTCATTTCGCTCTAACTTGTCTAAGGATGCTCAACAATGCATCTACAATAATTCTCATCCATATCGTATTATTGCAGACATGTTATACCATGTCGGAGTCGATTATATTCTCTGCCATTGTTTAACCCTCAAGGAAGCTAAGAAAGTCTTAAATGACTATCACTCTAGTGCCTGTGGTGGTCATATGTTTGGTTATGCCACTACTCATAAAATCATTTGTGATGGTTATTTTTGGCTGTCGATTTTGAAGGATTGCATTCTTGCCATCCATTCATGTCATGCATGTCAAATTTACCAATGCAAGATGCACGTGCCACCTTCTTTCTTACATCCTATCATTACCATTGGCCCTTTTGCAAAGTGTGGCATTGATTTTATGACCTGTAACCCTCGCTCTGCCAAGGGGCATGGGTATATCATCATTGTTGTTGATTACTTTATGAAATGGGCCAAAGCGATGCCTACATTGACTAATGACAGTAAGACATCTGCTCAATTTCTATTCAATCATGTGATTGCCAGGTTTGGAGTCCCTCGGGCCATTGTCACAGATCATGGCTTTCATTTTCGTAATTACATGATGGCTGAGTTGACAACTCAGTTGGGCTTGCATCACGATAGTTCGATGCAATATTACGCGTAGTCCAATGGCCAAGTTGAAGTGGTGAACAAAGTGTTGGTTACCATGCTTCAACGTACCATTGGAATGCATAAGTCCAATTAGGATTTGATGTTATTTTCAGCTCTATGGGCCTAATGAACCTTGGTTAAGGATGCTACCAGATTTACACCATTTCAACTTGTTTATGGTCTTGAAGCTACCCTTCCGATTGAATGTGAAATTCCTTCTCTTAAATTAGCTATCGAATCACTACCGAATACCACTCCAGTGGAGGAGCATCTTATTTATTTATAACGGCTTGATGAGACTCGTCGACTTGCTTCACTAGTCATTGAGGAACAGAGAAAGCGAGTGAAATCTCACTTCAATTAGATAGTCAACCCACGTTCCTTCATTGAAGGGGATGTAGTCCTGTTGTATGATCAAGCTCAAGATAAACTTGGGGCAGGAAAATTCAAACCTTTCTGGCATGGGCCCTACATTGTAAAACATGTTTTACAAAAAGGTGCATATGAGCTGATTGATTATGAAGGCAATACTTTAGATAAGCCCCGAAATGGGCTTTATCACAAGAAGTATTATGCATGAGTCTTTCATGCATTTTTGTGTACATAAGTGTGTTTTCATTTTTGTACATGTTTGGCTTGGTGTGTAAGCATTTTTTTCTTATTGTGTCCTTTTACTTCTTATGCAGATGTCTGTCACACCTTATGTCGGTTTCACTAATGGTGCAAGTTGCAGTACTTAGAGTCTTTCCTTTGCGGCATGGGTTATCTATAGCCCATTAGGTGAGTTGGTAGATCTTCAAGGTGTTTGTCTAGGATGTACTACGAACAATGTCACTGAATATAGTGTAGTTATTAAGCTATTGACTGAGGTTGTTGCCCTCGATATTCATGCCTTGATCGTAAATCTAGATTCACAGCTTGTTGTTCTTCAGCTCAACGAGCATTATTCCATCAGAAACCCTAAGATTTTAAGGTTGTATTTACATGTTCATTTAGTGGAAAGGAATTTTGATTACATTACATATCAACATATTCCTAGAAGACTGAATACATTAACAAACACATTGGAAAATCATGTGTTAGATAGACATTTGCGAAATTTGTGAAAGTAAACATTGAGACATAATAAGTTGATCAAGCAGAACATAGGTATGTATATATATCATGTGTTGCACATTGTAGTGCCCAAAAAATATTTGTTCAGATTACATCATGAGACGACTTGTCTCTCAAAATTGTAGAAAAGAAACCTATGGGTCTAATCTGTGTGATGCTCTCTGTAGCACACCACTACTCTGACAACATGTCTCAGCAGTTGGTGGATCCTGTTTGACACCCCTGTTGTGAGTTGCTGGTACTACCAAGGGATATCCTCGAATCCTAAATAATCTGAAATCTCCTCTATCAAGCCCTACAAGTCACGGCTGATCTCATCCTCCACGTCTCTGGCAGGAGGGGGCATCTCGAACTCCCTCTCGACTCTCCGAGCGATGGGATACATGCTTGTAAGTATTTTAGGTCCAACACCTACAAGATTGAAAAGTAATGATTAGGAAATATATATAATTTTTTTTTACAAAAACACTTTAAAAATAAAAAATGAGTTCGTTACCTTTCTTATCCTAGTGTTCCCCGAGAGGGAGTAATAGGTCTGGATCACCTCTAAAGATGGTCCCGACATATGGCCAATCTGCCACCACAATGAGTTGGCGATCTAACCACTCGAAGGACTCTGGTCTCCATGACATGTGTTGACTACTGCCTCCTCAAGGCATCAGCATAGCCCAGTGAATGATCCATGGCTCCCTTGGTAGTCGCATAGCCACGACCACTTCCTACCTTTGAAAGATAGGAAGACATTCTAGGATGAATAGTATGTGGATCAAACCATAGCCGAATTATTTGGTATCACCTCACCAGAATATTGTTAGTTTCCTTTTGAGGTTATCTATTACTGCCTCTGCCTAGTTGAATATGGTGGGGTTTAAGCAGTCTACTGCCAGCCGAAGTTGGGTCTTGGTGGCCTCTTGTAGGGCCTACAATCCAGCCACCCTAGTAATGGTGGATAGGAGGACTCGTAGTGATAGGTTAGCTACTGTTGTGATCTTTATCTTGCTGCCTTTATCTGATTTTTGAGCCTCAGGACACATTCTTCCAATGAGCATGTCCATGGTCTCTCCTATGATGTGAATCCCTGTCATTTAGGGTATTTCCCCTCTCTGTGGTAGTCCTGTCAGGAAGTAGATATCGGTGGCATCAATCTATATTTCTTGTCCTTGGATCTTGAATCTCCCTTCATTTGGATCCCATGCCTCAACGATGTATTAGAGGAGATTAGGCTGTGCTCTTAGGCACGGAACCATGAAGAACTTTAATAGCCCGCAATTCTTTAGCACATCTAAGCAATTTGGGTTCCCAGGGCTAACTCATCATCGTTTCTATCTTCTCACTCTTTCCATTCAATTACCATGATTTATCCCTACAAAAACACAAAAATTTAATTGTAAATGCCATGATTGTGTTTAAAACCCCCTGAATTTGCATAAACTATGAAGAATTTTTGTTCGCGGCACTCGTCGTGCCTATCTGTAAATAAGTGCGATGAGCCAGAATCCACAGTTCAAAAAATTTGGGCTCTTCACAACCATTTGGTGTACAGTCATGACAAGCTTATTTTCCCACCATTGGAAATTCTGGCTCTTCACGGTCTCAAGCGGGGAACCCGCGACGACCGCTGCAGACGTTTCCATCCAAAAAATTCCTCTAAATCACAGCTAAACTCATAAAAAAACAAGATATATTGTATCTAGAATGTAGGACAAAGGATGTGGTGCCTACCTGGAATAGAAAGATTTGCAAATGAACTCTTGAATCTCCTCCAATCGCTCTCCTAAAATTGCAAGTGCACAAGGGTGAAATTTCTTCACTCCAGGGCAAAAGTAAAAAGTGAATTGCTTTTTACCAATTGGCCCTTTTATAGGCCCTTTTTGCAAAAATTAGGGTTTTAGGTCCATTTCCAAATATTTTATGCGTATTTATGTCAAAAACAGATCTTACGATTGCTTTTTGTGTAGCGATAGGTTCCAAATACTCTGGTGATGATGATTTACGAGTTGTATTTTATAATTTTTTAAACTCGGTAAAAACACAAAAAAGTCACTTTTGGAGTCATATTTAAGCTCTTTAATAACTATCGAAACATGAAAAGATTGCCCGACCTCTTGTCTCTTTGAACTCGTTAAAGGTTGCAAAGCGTCATCTACCCAGTATAAGTTTACCCTTTTAACAGACTGGGATAGATTATTTACTAGAAAGGTATATGTTGATCTATCATGGTTAATAGGTTCCCTTGGGTATTGTTTTCTACCTTTTTAGATTCAAGGGACAAATTTACGAAAAGGGACCTTTGGAGTTTTCTTTTCTGTGTGTTTTTCAAACTCTATAAATATGAAAAAGATTCTGAGTTTTCCCTATGTCAGACTCATTAAACCCTAATGACATTGGACTTGTCATCATGATGAGACCGAGCTTCTCTTTCCTAGGGCTCGCTAAAATCTACTAGGTCAGATTTGTCCGAAGGAAAAACTTATATTACAAGCATATGTTATCCCCTTCAAGCTTGTGTTTCAAAAATAATTGGGGTACTCGCCAGAAATGGTGGGGGAATATTTGGAAGTATTATGTTGGTTGTATTAATTAGTACGACAACTTGTCACTCTTGAATATCGACACTCTTTCTACTTCGTGTCGAGTTGATATATCCTCACTTTATTATTGGCCTTCCAGGTTTTGGGTTATCCATTTTTCCTCATTCCATCAGATCCTTGCTGCATCATCATGACCTTTGACCCCTTGGTACCAAAATGCTGCCAAACTCCGGAGTCGTGTCACCGATATGTTCAAGAGCTTAATCTTTTGTAGTTTGTATCCTTACACACTTTCCTCAGATTCTCTGTCTCATCCACATTAATCTTGTTCGTTTGTCTCATGTCGATGATGTAGGAAACATTATGGCCCTCCTTCAACTAATCGCTTCCTATCAACTTCAGCTCATTATTTGGGAAGGTGATCTAGAGACTCCTTTCTGGTACCTTGGAGCTTGCATGCCTTAATGGTAAGTTATTTGAATTCGACTATAGGCTTTCATTATTGGCTATCAATCGGGTGATTTCACGGGTGTTTGACTTCAAATCATTCTTCACACTTCATGGATTGTACTAGCAGTACCTTGAGAACCATTGACATTTATGGTGGTCTCTCTCGCGCTTGTTAACGGTTTATATCATTGACTGATAATCAAGCGATTTTCTAGTATGCTCGATTTCAGCACATATTCACATATTATAATTCATACCTTGACTGGGTTGGGATTCAAGACCCTGGGCTCAGATTACACTAATCCAGGTTGCGCAGGTTGACTCTTTTTATTGGATGGATACAACCATACTTGAGTCTTTTATATGGTCCTTCTGATTGCATGGCTGCGTCCATATCACGGATCATTTATGTTTATCTTCTGGATGGTTGCGCCCATGCCTTATGCACATGTATTTCCTTTCACTATGTACTCATGTATCAGAGATATCAGTTGTACTTGCATTTGTAGGTTCTCTACGAAGTTGTTTTGTTTTAGTTATGGATTCGTAAATAATTTCACCCCTCCAACTCTCTTGGCCTTCATGCTTTAGGGGGCACCTATTACACAAAAATTTTTCACTAACCCCACATTCCCTCATCCCGGACACTGTTGGTCTATGTTATTGGAATTTTCTTTGTGTCATGTTGCAAAATATGTGTCAATGTCTTCCTTGTCATATCAGGAAGAATACCTTAGTTCATTACTCCTTGAGTAGACCCTTTCTAACATTTGTTTTTGGGTCGTCGCGGGTCATCAGTTATTCCACCCACGAAGATGGTCAAGATTTAACTAAGCCTAGCGACTTCGTTGCTCTATCCCTATGTTTCACTCATGACGAGCTACTTTTGGTGCGTTTGTTTCAACAAATTGTCAACAAGTGGTCCTAGGGTTTGTTATTGGATCAGATGAGCTTGTCTCTCTCCTTTGGGATTGTTGTTCTACCTTTTGTGAAACCTCCCAAAGGGATAAGCTCTTTCTCCCATATCTTATGGAGGCTCCTCCTCCTATAAATACCTCCTTCATGGCTGAGATCAGCTGGTTCAGTTGGTTTTGAGAGATATTGAGTGGATTTTGGAAGTAGCTTCTAATGTAACTTAGCTTGGGATAGTTTTGTGTGGATTTGTCTTGATTGTATGAGTGTTCTAGCATCATAATTTTTCCTTTAGCGTAGGAGAGAGAGTTATTCATCCTCTTAGGAGACAATTCATGAGTGAATGCTTGTGGAGAAATGCTGACAAGACCCTTCAAGGAGATCTACAATGTCAAGACATGGTTCTAAGTTTTACTTCAGTTCATATTAATACAAATCAACAATTTATTTCCTATATCCTATGTCAAATTGCATATTAATAGCTTGAAGTTCCTTAACCGCTTAAGTATATCATTTTTGTCATATTCTATTATGTTCGTTGTTTTCCTCTATATGATTTTTTTAGGTATAAAAGTGATTATAATGAGAGCTGGAGAAATGCAATGAGGACTCTGTAAAATGAGGATTTGAAGGCAGGCCTTCATGACATCAATTATCTAAGGGAACTTGCTTTGATATTTTCTTTGTTGTGACTAGACACACTCTAGGGCTAGAGGGTTTGCCCCTCTTCGTAGAGGGAACTTGCGTGCATCACATGGCTATAGACTTAATCAATCACACCAAAAGACTTTGGGCACTAAGATCTAGAGTCGAGAGAGAAATAGATGCCACTCCTTGGGATTAAACTTGGGCTAGTTTGAATAGTTATTGGAGTTCAAGAAGACTCAGAAACTAATTAAGATATTTCTTGTATGTATTGATATGTACACAATGTACATCATTGTTTGAGATAATCGTTTATATAAAGTTTATTTTGTTTCCACTTTGATTGTATTACACGACTGAGAAAACCCCACTCCATTCTTCTCTTTCCTATTTTACTACTTCCTATAGTCATATATATGTTGATCTCCCTTCTTCTACTATTTTTTTCCACTACATCTACTCAGATGCTCTATCCTGAGTCACTACTGGTGCTCATGCATTTCGTTGCTTTTGTTGGGTTGGATCTTTAGCTAAAAAACTCTATCTCTATTCTGCATTTTCTTTCCTATTCTGGGACATTGGAAAAATGCAATGGGTTAGTTGGTTTGATAAGGACTAGTCAAAAACACATATGGGAGTCTTAATAAAGACCACTGTACTATGTCCCAAGCTCCATTTATATGTTGCACGGTTTCCTAGTGTGCTGACAAATAGAACAAACAAAAATAGCACAACAAAAAACAACCCATGAGAAAAAAATTAAAAGTTTTGGTTCTTTTACACTATAAGTGGGAACTCCCAAGGCACAATTCCTTGCCAACAAATTTTTTTAACTCCTGTTACTCTACCTAGGATCTTCAAAATCATTCATTGAAGCTCTTCGGCCTTCAAATGTAGAGTAATAATGTTTCTTCTTGGAATTAATATATCAATATTTTTCTCCTCCTTTATAACACAAGATTTATTATCTGCTACCATTTCCTCACATATTACTCATCAAGCCTTGGCTCTTTTCATGGTTTTCAACCAATTCACCTAACAATGCTAGATATTTATCATTGTATCTTCACACTGGAAGCAACAAAAGAACCAATTGTCATTCCATGCTTGGATAACTTGGGCTTAACAACACAACATAACTCCATAGAAGCAAGTGGTTTTGAATAGAAATGAGTTGTAATGGTCCCTCCCTCAACAGTAACTAATCTTGAGAGAGAGCACATTAGTGTCAAGGCCAAATTAGCTCAGGAAACCTCTAAACTTCTAGCAGTGCGCTATCCTATGGAGGAACTACGCAGTTGCCTTGTCACTACATGGCCTCCTGTCCACCTACATAACTTCTCAATCTCTGCTTCCATGCATAATAGTCCCACTCCACTACGAGCCTCTCTCCTAACTAATCATAGCATCCCTGATCAGTGTTTCATCTCACTATCCTTTATTGTCAAAATCAATGATCAATTGGGTCAACCCATTCGCTCTATCCAAATGATGCTATCAATATATCCTATTAGGAGCTTAGCTAAAAATAAAACTGTGGAGATGCTCATTAAGAAAGGAAACTGTTGGTGGAAGCATCTTCAAGGTTGGCACCAATATTTTCTTTCAAAGGCAGTGCCCATCCCTGTAGATAGATCAATTTATGGGACTGGGATCTCCATACTGATTAACAGCAATAACACTGACTGCTAACATTTCCTCTCAGTGCTCCTTAATACCATGAAATCAGACACATCTCTCTATGTTGATATACCCCACGTCCATTAAATAATGTTTCAACAAACCTTTTTATGAATACTAGACCCTGTAGAGCTTATTTAATTATCATCCTTACCATTGGCTTTCACGCTTATCCATCATATTCATTCTGAGGGGATGGCTACTCGGCAACAGACACAATATTGATGGGCTACTCTTCTAACCTTCTGGCTTCTCCTCCTTTATTGATAGCTCTAGAGCCTTCACATCCTCTATAGAAGTGACTTCTTGTAGCTTCTCCAATTTCAAAAATCACACATACCCTCGACACATAATCTCAAACATAACATTCACTTCAAAGTTTCAGTGGTCTTCTTATACATGCAACAAACAGAGTTGGTGTAGCTTCCAATGATATTAGCGACCTTTGACTACATCACGTGAACATTTCCAAAACCCTACGACCAATAAGAAGTCTTTGAAACCATAGAATCAACTAGCAAACCATGAGGGAGCCAATAGAAATTACAAGTTCTCCATTGACCACTAGGTACCAGAAGATTTATCGTGATGAAACAATTGATTTTGCATTCTTTGTGAGGCTACAGGTTGGTTAGGACCACAACCTCCTTTTTGGCCACAAATTCATTCACTTGGGATTCTCTCCACCACTATTTCTACCAATCTTGAAGAGGGAAACCAAGTTTTCCCAACTAGTGCACATTGTTGGACATTTTCTAGCTAGGAGGGCTACCAAGAAAAACTTAAAACAAACAAAAAACTAAAACTCATTACAGAAATAAAAACACAACAAATAACATGTTGCGAATGAAACATAATACTACAACAATTATTAAACACAAAATCTCATATTCTACTACCATGAATATAATTTTAGAAAATATGCAGGCCTCCTTGCCATGGTGGCAGGGAGGTTGCGCAACCTCAAACTCTAACATAATTAAAACCCCTGCAACACTCTCTAGAGATCGAAAATAACTCCCTATCTTAAACAATAGGCTCACATACCAATGAATACATAATCCATAACCTTAGCATCATGAGTTGGAGGGAATATTTAAAAATTTCAAGGAAAATATCTCATAACCAATTTTCCCTCCATGGCAAATTCATTGATCTTCCATCACATGTTAATTTTCAATTGCATGTATATTTACATTTCTTGTCATTCCACTTTCGTTTACATTTAAATTATCTAAGGGTTACATTCAATCTCCAACAATTATACAAAATGAGTAAAAAATATAGAAAAAGTAAAATTATTAAAATATAGCAAATATAATTAAAAAAATCATAAAATATTAAAAAATTAAACAAAAAAATGTTTGGAATTTCAAAAAATAAAAATAACAAAAGAAAATTAATCAAAATACAAACTTAAGGAAACAAATTAATAAAAATAAAACTATTAAAAAACAAAATAGACCATTAAAAATAGGCAAAATAAAAACAAAATTTAAAAAAAAAAATTAAAACATTAAAATATATGTTTAAAATAAATAATAATAAATAACATAAAAATATGAAAAAAATGTGGTCCTTGCACGATCACGCGACCAAAGGGTTGGTGCGAGGGCAACAAGAGTAGCGAATTGCTCCTATTGCCCTAGTGGTGGCCCTTTTGTAGCACAGGCGGGGCATGGGCCGCTCTAGTTGCCTTGGAGCAAGCCCTTTGGCGTTGTGCAGGGGCAGGGAGTTGATTCCTAGAATCTACCCCCCTTCCCCTGTAGTACCACCAAAGGGCCTCTGCCAATACAGTATGAGCGACGTGTTACTCATACCGCCCTAGCAGCGACCCTTTGGTGGCACCGCTCAGGCAAGTTCCCCGTTTGTTTATGTTTTTAGATGTTTGTTTTTTCAATTCTTTTGATTGATTTTTTAGTGTGTGTGTGTATGTGTGTGTGTGTGTATATATATATATAATATAATAAACATTTTATTTTATTTATTTATTCTTAAAAAAAAAAATCGGTGTTAGATTTACTAACCCTTTGGATCTCATTCTAAGCATGACACGAGTGGATTCACTGATTTTTTTGGCTCTTTGTGAGTGGCTGCATGTTAGATCCCACTGGAGGGGAGGTGGGGTGGCTACCCACTCCTTCAAGAATGTATCCACCAGTACATTTCACACTACAATCAAGGATGGAAGCATTAGCTCTTGCCAACATGGAATGCAACAGGAAACACCCATCTTAGGAGCTCAATGGAAATTCCGCTTGAAAGTTTGATTTCTTCCCAAATGTTCTTGAATCCATGGTTGGTGATCCCCAAAATCATCTAGAAAAATCCCAAAAATTTATGCAAGATAACATTTCTATTTTCAAGTTCTTAAGCATTGTACTCAAGGAGCAGGGCCTCCTACATTGGATTCAATAGAAATAGTAGTTGAGGGCTTTGATTGAGATTTTTTTGCAAGAAAAAGGGTTTTTTCACAGTAATCTTCTCATATATGGGGGAATGGAAAATGATTATCAATAATGGCCCTTATTTCTTGAACAATGTCAACCTATTATGAGACATTGGGAGCTTGTTACAATCCTAACAAAAAGAAATTTTTAGCGGCCCCCATATGGGTTTGACTGTACTCTTTGCCTGAGTATTTCTGAGAGATGGACATTTTAGAATCCATTGGGAATTCCATCAGTGATTTCATACAAGCTTCTAAAATCACTAAAAAGAATGATAATCATCATACGTCTACATTTATGTTTACATGAACAACTTCAAACCATTTCCTAAATTAGTGGAGATCGAGTATCATGATGATGTCTAGACATAGTCACTCAAATATGAGCATGTCCCCTTAAAATTTCATCTATGTCATGCATATGGGCATCTCTTGTGTGGTTGCTTGCAAAAACTTAAGGAAGAACCTAGTAGAGTGTTGACTAACCAACAACCCAATGCATAAGATCATCAAAGCTCAAATCGATTTGCAGTACTTGACAACATGGCGAATCAATAAGGCCTAAAAGAAAATGAGCTAGCTATCTAAAGTGGCAACCGATGGATCTGGCGGTAACCTCAGAAAACCCTAAAAATAAATAGGTTAGTAAACATAAATCTGCAGAAGAGGCATCCACTAAAAGGGAGATTCAACAAGTATTGACACAAGCGCAACATGCTCTCGAATGAGAAGATCAATTTTAGCATCTAAATTCAGATGAGAGTGTAATGGTAGCCTTCTTGAGTAGTTGGACAAAAGTAGGGGCGAAAGGCATTCCACACAAACTACTATCACACTTCCACATAATGTATAAGGAGTGGGAGCAAAGGAAACAATCCAAGGAGGGATCTACTCAATCCACACTTGTTATCAAAGAATATTAATGACACGCACAAGATGATAGATAAATTCAAGATATGATAAGTGAAAGAACGGTAAAATGCCTACTCAAGAGGTGATTCAGGAAGCAGGAGGAATTATGGGAAGTTCGAGCCAAGCTAATTTTCTTACAGAGTACTTCTATCTCTCCTCTCCAAATCCCTATTGAAAATAGTATCCTGGTATATAAGGGGCCTCAACTCTAAAGGAATAATGAGGCACCTAAAAGAGCATATTAAACAATATAGACCATATATTATGGTATTGCAAGAGACCAAAGCTTCTCAAGCCAAGTTGATAGAGATCACATGCAAATGTTGGTCATAGTTAGAATGCATGGAATTAGATGCACGTGGTAGTGTTGGGGGACTTGTAGTTATTTGGGACCCTGAGATGGTTTATTTTAATAATTGGATGCTATTTTCCCTATTTTTGTCTACAACTTTTGAATGTGTAGGTTCCTCAGAGAATGTTTTTTTAACAAGCGTTTATGGCCATTCTACGCTAAGAAAAAAGTAGGGCTTCTTAAGGGATCTAGTGCGACTAAGAGGTATTCAAGAGGAAAATAATTGGATATTAGCCTACAACTTCAATATGATCAAGCACGTGAATGAGAAGAAAGGTGAAGTGCAATGATTGGTCCTAATCTCCTAGACATTCCATGAAGTCATTTAGGAGTTGAATATTGAATATGTTGATTTCGTCGATGGAAGCTACACTTGGAATAACCGACGGGGAGGTGAGCACCAAATTTGTTCGATGTTAAATTGATTCTTCATTTTAGAACGAATCCTACAAAGAGATCTCCATTTTGAGGTAGCCATTATCCCTTGTATGGGTTCATACAACTAGCTCATTCGATTGGATATTAATTTAAAAAGGGCTCCAAGGAACCACCCCTTTCCTTTTGAAGTGTTTTGGTTCCAATGACAAAATTTCATTCACAAAACTGATGATCAGGGGGGAGATATTAGGGTTACTGGGAGATGTCGTATGGAGAAATTCAAACAAAATATGAAAGAATTAAAAAATCAAATAAACGAATGGAATAAACGGGACTTTGGAAATATTCACAAGGAGAAAAGAGCCTTAGAAGACTCAATGAGTGATATATACCGGCATATCATAACTGAATGAAGAATCAAGTAGTTGACTGAGAAGGAGGGGTGGGTATTAACTGTGTTAGAACAAAGGCATAAATAGGAAGAAATATTGTGGAAACAAAAGTCGTGGATCTAACAGTTGAGAGAAGGGGAACACAACACTAAATTTTTCCACATATCCTTGGTGAAACATCGATGATACCAACCAAATATTTTATCTAAATGGATTGAACAACAAACGACTTATCCAACATTAGGACATCATGGAGGAATTAGTTTCTCACTTCCAAATTCTACCTTTGGAACTTGAGGAAGATAAATATTGTAACAACCGTGGGAAAATTCCATGTAATAAAAGTTAATAAAGGTAGAATAATAACCACAGTTGATGGGACACTTATTCCAAGATGATTGTTGGGAAAAACATCATAGTGTAGGTGCTCATTAGTTTATTATGGCTAAGGAAATTGGCAAAGGCAATGGCTAAGGCATTTGGAAAAGGAAAAATGACATTTTGGCACATTTATTTATGAAAATAATGGAAATTAGGAGAAAAGGAAGGTGAAAGGTCACAGGTTTCCTGTGAGGAGGAAAATGAAGGAAAATAATGGAAAATGAAGAAAATAGAGGCCCAATTGATAAAAAGGCTTATGAGGATTAGTTGGTACCTTTTGTTAGTTTAGTTTTGGAGCTCTCTCATTATTCTCTTTCTCTCTCTCTCTCTCTCTCTCTCTCTCACTCTTGAACACTTTTACTTTTCTTCGAGCACTTTGATATTGGATCAAGAAAGGAAAAGGAAACAAGAGGAAGGAAGGAGTAAGCAAGGAAGAGCAAGATCAAGTAGTTACAATAAGATTCTTTGTAGGTATCGATTTGATTATATGTTTTCCTTGCTAGATTTGACATGCATGGTATTGCATGTGGTTCTCTATTGTTGTGGCATGGGTTTCTCCAGGTGTGACAATGTTTTTAGCCTAGCCTTGCCATTTCCAGATAGTCATGGTATGATGGGCTTATCATGTTTTGGTTGAGCTGGATTCCCTTGAATTTGAAGCTCAGTGAGGTGGATATTTGAATAGAACACATTGCCTAGTAACCGTAAACTAGACTGTGGGTTGCATTAAAGTGATATGTTTTGTTTCCTCAGTGGGCCTAGGAATCCTCAACCAGTGAATGACATGATATACAGTAAATCCTAGTGGTCGGTGCCCTTTATTAGGCCTCGTAATCCTGAGATGGGATATATGATAAAGCGTGGAGAGTGGAGTCTCAGTTTAAGGCCTAGTGATCCCTCAATCAGGCTGTGGATTGCACTAAAGCCTCAGAGACTACGAGATAGGATAATTCCTCATGGTATAGGTGGATAAATTCAGTGGCATCCATGCTTGTTTTGTCTTAGTGATCTAGTGGAGATCATGGTAAATCATGTTATTACATGTTTATTATGTTGACCTAGTGATCCGTTGTGGTTTATGGTAAAACTTGGTTTCTATTAATGAGGGTGAGGTGGTTTTGCCTCGTGATGCCCTGGTTGGTTCTTTTGGTTTGAGTCCCACATTTAGGCTTGGAATATGGCATGGGGTTGATGATGTATGGCTCTCCTCATGTTTCGATTTGTATATAATGGATAATCTATCTATGACCTAATAGATGATAATGAAGCTAATCAATATAGGGGAACAATGCTTCTTATTAATTCACAGATAAGTGTGAGATCCCTATGCTAAGATCTGTTTTTTAAACCTATAGATTACATATTTGTGTCATGTTTGATGAAATGTTTGTCAAGTACTTTTTCAATTAATTGCATTTGTATCATTATTTCAATTCTATCTTTGAGTTATGAAACTATCATTGAGTTTTGGGCAATGACATGGACTCCGGGCCTAAAAAGGTGGCACAAATCCTAGAGATGTAGGGATAGGTCTAAGGAGAAAATTTCGCAAATGCATGCATACCCATGCTGTGGGAGCGCTTGTAGCCTCCTGGACACATTATTTTCCATATCAAGGGAGCGTCTGGGGGTTTAATGATCTAAACCTTCAGTTAGTCTGAGAGGTTGGTTACCTCAGTGGTTGGGATGGCTCTTGGGAGTCTCGTTGTTGATGTGAAAGGTCTATATTGTATGTTTCTCTCTATTCAACTTCCTTAAGGTGACTTAGGAGGTTAAATCCCATCATAGTGGCATCTCGTCGCATATTTACCCTAATTTTTTGGTTACTTGGGTAGATGTGGGATGAGGGTGTTACAGAGTGGTATTAGAGTAATTTGTGCTCTCTTTGGGTCATATTTGAAACCACATAGTTGTATCAGAGCATGGTTCACTCCTTGGACTGGACGGGTAGTGTGTTGGTCATGCATTCATGTCAGTTGGACATGTGTTAATTATCCTTATGGTTTATATGCTTGTTGCATATGCATGGTGTCAGTCATGGTTGTAGTGATGTCACCATGTGAAAGAGGATGTTGTTGTTGTGAAGTATGTCATCATGAGTGTATGATTGGTTACATGTTGTTTATGCTTGCGTATTGTCAGTGTACATTGCTATGGTTTTTGTTGTCATGCATGAGGTTAGGGTATGTTTAGTTGATATGGTCATGCATTGATGACTAAACTCTAGCTAGAATGATGGTTACATGGTTATATTCTTATGTATTATATGTATATATGTTTTCATGATTATTTTATACATGTACTACACTGATTTGTTTATATTTCAAATTAGATGTCCTTCCCAATTTTTTCTAAGGTACGTTGGTTTATGGTGATGTGGTTTTGCTAACATTGTATTCCTTATAGGAAACAGATCATAAATGACTAGAAATATGGTAGACTACAAATATCCTCCCTATGTATCAGATGAACAATGTGTTTTTGGGAACTTTTCTGATTTACTAGACACATTGAGAAGCTTTAAGGAAGAAATAAGGAGTTGTAAAGAAAACAATGACAAAATAATGTAGGAACAAGAGAAGCAAGCATAGGTTAATGCAATACTCCTTCGAAGTTTGTGATAATGGAAGTGATAGGGGCCAAATCAGATCAACCATGGGTAGGAGGACATAACTAATGGCGCATATGGCTGTAGGTCTCATGATGTTCATGGGTTAGATTAAGATGACATGGTTAGGGATGGCAGATTGTGGATACTCCAGATAAGAGAGGTGATGGACACATGTATTATTCTAGTTCTGGTTCTGACAAGCATCATGCTCGTCAATGTTATCATCCTTACAGGAGGATTGATAGGGGATACTTTCTAGATAAATTTAATAAATCAAAGCCACCTACTATTGATGGAGACTTGAAGAAACTAGAAGACGCAAAGGTTTTGATACTTGGGATGAACACATTATTTGACTTGCATGAGTACACAAAAACATGGAGGCTAGAATTGTTATATTCAGTCTAAAAGGTAAAGCATACATCTGGTGGGAAGATGTGAAGTGGGTCAGAGACATCAGGACATAGGACTTTAGTTGGAATGAGTTCAAGAGGATTTCAAGAAGAAGTACTTGTCAGAAATGTACGATGATAATAAGGCCAAATATTCTATAAGCTAAATATGGGATCAATGGCATATGAAGAGTACATGACAAATTTGTTTCATCTATTGAGGTATGTATTGTATATTAAAGAGAATAAGGATAAATTTTAGTGATTTATCAATGGTTTTCCATTATCATTTAGAGAGTGGATTGAGTATGATGAGCCTCAGTCACTTGAGAAAGTTATTGGGAAGTTGAATCATTGCTATGAGTAGTCGAAGTGTAGGAATGAATATCAACAAGGATGGAAAGGGAAAGATAAAGGTAAAGGTAAATGGAAACTAAAAAAGAAAGGCATCTGAATGAAGAATATAAAGAAAATGTGGCACCACAAAATAAGTCCAATATAGCTAGACAAGGACATGGGTCACAACAACAACATCTGCTGGACATGCAGTAAGGAACACCTTAAGAGGGATTGTCTAAATAATTAGGGTGGTAGGCCTTAGATCTACAGTGCGTAGGAGTCATAGACTATTGGGGATGTTGGACAGAGCATTCCTCATATCTATGAAGCGCTCAAAAATAGATAGGCATATCATCAAGAATTTATCATTGAGATGGAGGGTAAGCTTTGTGATCAAGTTGTTTCTATTTTGATTGACCCTAGATCTAATTATAGTTATGCCAGTCCTGAATTGGTGGATACGTGTGGCTTGAATAAAGAAGTGCATGTAGAATCTTAGTTAGTGTAGGTGGCTATAGGTACAAATAAAAGAGTTCACCATTGGGTAAGAGCTTGTGAATTTGAGTTGAATGACATGTCTATAGGAGTGCACTTGAACATATTTCCATTGGGATCATATAATATGCTATAGGGTATGGACTGGATATACCTACATAGGAACAAGGTGGATTGTTATGACAAAGGATGAAAATGCGTAATCAAGATTCTTACAGGGAAAGAAGAAAGCCACATGAGTTAGGATGGTGACAACTATGCACGAAAAGTGCAATCTTAGAAAAGGGTGTGTGTTATTTGCAGTGCATATTTCTAATGATAAAGGTAAGGAAGTTGAGTATGAAAATGTTTTGAGAAGGTGCCCAATTCTATAGTAGTCTAAGGATGTATTTCCTATAGATATTTCAGAGTTTTGACCTCACAAGGAATTAGAAATTTCTATTGAGTTGGTGGCAGGGGCAACTCTAACATCAAGAGCACCTTACTAGATGAGCACACCTGAGTTGGTAGAGTTAAAGTTGTAGCTGAAAGAGATGATTGACAAAGGATACATTAGGCCAAGTGTATCGCCATGAGACGCACCAGTATTGTTTGTAAAGAACAAGGATGGTACTCTTAGATTATGCATTGACTACAAGAAGTTCAACAAAGTGACCATCAAGAAAAAGTATCTATTGTTGAGGATTGATGACTTGTTTGATCAACTAGAGTGAGCAACAGTGTTCTCAAAGATTGATCTGAGATTCAAATATCATCAGGTACACATTAAAGAGGAGGACATTTACAAGGCCACTTTCCGAACTAGGTATGGGTATTATGAGTTTGATGTAGTTCCATTTGGTTTGACTAATGCTCCAACAAACTTTATGTGCATGATGAATAGTGTTTTGCATCCTTATTTAGACAAGTTTGTTATTGTGTTAATTGATTACATATTGGTATATTCTAAAAATGAGGAAGAGTATGTCGAACATGTAACAACGCTGTTGAGGTTGTTGAGAGAGCATTAGTTGTATGCTAAGCTCAGTAAGTGCAGTTTCTTTCAGACTGACTTAAATTACTTGGGACATGTTTTCTCCAAGGAGAGCATAGTAGTAGATCTAGAGAAGGTAAGATCTATCATGGAGTGGGAAGCTACTAGGAATGTAGATGAGGTGATATCCTTTAGGGGATTGGCAGGTTGTTATAGGATGTTCATTAGGAACTTCTCATATATTTACTCTCATTTTACATCATTATAGACGAAGGTTAATAAGTTTGAATGGACAGAGGAGTGTGAGTATTATTTTGAGAAGCTTAAATAGTTGTTGATGCATGCACCATTGTTAAATATTTTAGATCCAGAAAAAGAGTTTATAGTATGTACAAATTCTTGCAAGAGAGTACTTGGTTGCGTCCTTATGCAGGACATATAGGTAGTGTGATATGAATCATAGAAACTAAATAAGCATGAGAAAAATAGAAAGTAATCATTCTAAAGAGAAAACATAAATGGACAACAAAGGTATACTTATACTTAGTGATACTAACTATCAAGTACGGAATGAAAATATGAATTCTAAGTTAATGAACCTTGGATTTGATGTTTAGAATTTAGTATGTAATGGTTTCTCTAACACTTCCCCATTTAGTGAAGGACTGCAAAAGAATAGACAAGAAATAAGTGTAATATGTTGTGGTTTATCTAATTTGGTATTAGATAAAGTCATGCAATATGAAATTGCAAAGGAAGTATGAGATAATCTGCAGGTCATTCAGAAAAGGGAAGGAAATAATATAAACAAAGATTTCTCATAAGGTAAACCAACATGTAATATTTTTTCTAAAGGAAATAATGAAAATGACAATGAAACAACCTTTATTATGTTAGATGGAGTTAGTAATTAAGGAGAAAGTAGGTTAGAAGAAGCACTTAATCTTAGAAGAAAGCTTGTTTTTCCTTTGAAAAGGATTAAAAATATTAAGAATAAGTTAGAGACATACGAGAACAGGGATCATGTTAAATCTATAAATTTTGTTGCAACATCATTTTGTGAAGGTCTTCATGCTGAGATCGTCTCTCTAAGATCAAATATTAAAAATTCAAGCAAACATAATGAAAGGCTACTCCAATTATTTGAAGAACAAGAAAATGGGCTGAAGGAAGAGATTAGTGAATTAAAAGGGAAAATGGAAGAAGGAATAAAGATTGAATAATGAATGAGGAAGTAGTATCTGGAAAATGAAGAACAATGTCAAGGACTGGAGGTTGAGGTAAACATTCTAAAAGGTAAATTATAAAAAAAGGATAAAGACTTGAAATTTCAAGATAGCCCAAAGATATTGGACAATATTATTAGCAGTGAAAGGTCTCCCTCCATTAAAACAGGTATTTGTTTTCATGAAACTATAAAAGAAAAATTTGGCTCACAAGCTAGTGCAAGGAACTTGAAGGATAACAATGCAAAATATGAAATTCTTGATAAAGAGATAATAATTCAACCAAACTAACAACCGAAGAAAGAAAATTTCAAATGAAATCATTTGATCTTAACTATAGAAATATCAATCGATTTTATCCTCTGAAAAAATGATGTTGAATGTTTTATCTGTCATAAATTTGGACACTTTGTAGCTAATTGCAGAAGTAGATTTAGAGGAAGATCATCAGCTCGAAGGTACTAAAGTTTCTTTAAGGGATATTTTTTTGCTTGCAGCATATTTGCTCACAAATCTATTGATTGCAATAATAGGAATATGAAGCCAAAATGTTATGATTCCTCTACTCCCTTTTCTAGTAATGTAAGATATTATACTTTTAACAAGTTTGGGCATATAGAAAACGAATGCAAGAACAAGTCAATAGATTTTCACTGATAGCAAGGTAAGAAACCAAACAAGAATATTGTTACAAAAATGCCTGAGAAAGATGGATCCACAAGCACTTATCATATTAAGAAGAAGGAGGAAGAACAAATAAGGTGTGGCTTACTCTTTGCTCATTTGAAGATGAAGACGAATGGTACATAGATAGTGGATGCTATGATAACATGTGTGGAGGTAACAACAAGTTTGAGTCTCTCAAGAAAAACAAATATGTTGAGTTTATTCTTCGAAATAGTGCTCCAAATTTTTTTGTAGGAAATGGTAGAGCCAAACACTACAAGAAAAAGTATCATTGTTGACAGTCAAAAAATGTCAACATAAGCTCATTGATGAGGGTCAAAAGAACCTTCGTCACCAAAAAATGAACGTCACCCAAGGTGGCATTGCAAAAAATATAAGTGTTGTGGTGAAGTTCAAGGTCCGTCACCAATAATTATTTATAATGATGAATAGTGACCATCACCATTTCATATGAGAAATTGTGATAGGCATTATCCTCTTTCACCAAAAAATTGAATGTCACCAAAGGTGGCATCACCAAAAGTATAGGACATTCAAGTTTCCTCATGAATAATTATTATAATGATGGATAGTGACTGTCACCATTTCATACGAATAATAATAATTTTTGGTGATGGACATTTCACAGCCATCGCTATTGATGCATATATATGGTGACATTCATTGACCGTCACCATTTCATATTTTGGTCAAGGTCAAAAAATGTCATCATAAGCTCATGGTGATGGTCAAAAGAGCCTCCATCACCAAAAAATAATAATCACCATTCCATATGAATACCAAGGCATGATGGAATCAAACCACCAACCTCCTGCTTGCAAAGCAAGTGCTCTTCCATTGAACTAGAACCCTTTAAAGAATTAGACCTTGAAACTTTATAAATTGTAAATTTTACAACTTACAATGAATTATAAAACTTTGTAAAATCTTGGAAAATCTTTAACTAAACAAACAAAATAGCATGGAAGTTCCATGTCCCTACTTAATGGTTATGGAAGTTATGAATAGTGGGTGGAGGGAAAATTAGTTGTGTGTCAAATATTTGATATGTTTAGTTGAATACTCAATTAGAAGTGAAACATTGAAGACATTTATAGCGTATAAATGACCTATAATTATCAAACCTAAAATATGCAATTACACTAAAGATAGATTTTTCACCTTGTGAATCATGTAAATTTGTTGTGACAACATAAACATTTTCCTCTAAAACACTGATTTTTCTGTCAAAAATAAAAAGCATTGAGTACATATGATGAAATTATAAATAATGAGCTACATGCTTGAATCATAATTAGGAGTTCTTCTTGTTATTAATTAATTCAAGATGTTAAAATACAATGATCAATAACAATGATAATGAGATGTAATCACTAAACATATGTTAAAATTGTAAGTACAAAGTTTGGCTAATATTTGTTACACCAAAAACATATTCAAGGGGCATTCAAACACTTCCAAATCCAAAACAAGCACAAGTATCCAAAGATGTGATTCCATGGATACAAAAATATCACTCTCTACCTCTCAATGATAACTATGTCCTCCCACAAACATGTCAAGTAGCAAAGGGATGTCAAGGAAAAAACCTCAAAAAAGAAAAATACAAAATATGAAAATACACTACATTCCCCCTCTACCTTTATAGAATAGATCTAGGGGAATAATAAAAAGGTCTATAGAGAATAGCACTAGAAATTTCCCCTAAAGGTGCAAAGATACACCGAAGGAGTCCAATATGTCTTCCTATCTCAAGCTTGCAGAGAGACCCCTTTGATGTAATCGCGTTGTTTTGTCTCCATGTAACTAAAAAGAAGTTAAATTCTCTTGAGAGAAAATTGTTGCAAAGTCTTCCATTAGCATCCAAGAGGATCCAAGGTTTGATCCTTGTCACCCCAAACTATTAGAATGTCCTCTTTGATTTCATGGAAACACAAAAACCTTAAGTTTCCATCAATAATTACAAACATCAACAATTTGAAACAAATGGATACATTAATGTATCCTTATTTAATATTTGAAACAAATGGATACATTAGTGTATCCTTATTTAATATTTTGGAATGATGAATTTATTTTGATTGCATATTTTTAAAATAATTACACTGCAGTGAGGTCAATTGTTTGATCTCACTGCTATCTATTAGGATATTCCCAACATTACAATCTAGATCAGGATAACAATTTTGAAATGCCACATATAGCACCTAGGTTAAACAATTTACTATCTCAGACAACATAGAGGTTAAATATTTGACCTCACTGGTATTTATTGTGATATTTTAGCATTTGCGATATCTAGAAAGGATAGGAATTTTGGAATTCCGAAACAACAACTAATTCAAAACATCAACCTCCCTTCTTCTTTTGTCCCTGCAATTTTGTCCATCAAATTTCATAATATTTCTAAAATTTACAATCATGGAGCACATACTAATTGTACACCATTAGATCCAATCTATCATAAATAAATTTTCCATCTGATTTCATAATATTTCTAAAATCTACAATCATGGAGCACATACTAATTGTACACCATTAAATCCAATGTAAAAGAACAAACTTGGTTTATTGTGGGCAGTAAGCGTGAATTCTTTGAACCAATGGCAATAGCATTCAACAACTCTAGTTTCTTCTCTTTGTTTCCTCCTATGATCTACCATGCATTCAAATTCAAATTAAACAAAATAACTTAACAAATTAAATAGAATAACTTAACATTTCGTTCTAAAGGAAACGACCAAAAAATACCTAAAGGAGGTCCTCGTATATGTAATTTGGAATCCATGCCATATTTTAAAATGTAATATTCATGCCTTTTCTCATGTCTCCAGAATTGTTGGGAATTAGAACGTCTTTAATGTCGTCGGAGCCTAACTCTTTGAGAAGAATATTGTTTGTTGACGACATTATGCAAATTTTTGAGTTGATGATAATTAGGTATTGGATGAGATTAGGGTATTTGTGTGCCATCCAAAATGCAACGAAGCCACCATAGTTGTTCCGCACCACAGTCACACTTTTCACCCCAAGATATTCCACCATTCTCTTCATGCACTCTACTTAAACGATCTCAATGTGCTCAGATCTCGTGGTGGTGGAATTCACGAAGAATAGGAGGTTAGGGATGAGGAGATCAAAGTGCTTCTCGAGCTCACAAATTAGGGTATCCCATCCCAAGAGGGTGTCTCCTCTGGAACCGTGAATAAGAAGGAGAGTTGGTTGTTGATTCCTTAGTACATTATATGAATTTTTGTATCCAAGAGTTTATTGCATAAAATCTTCAGCATCTATAACAAACCCACAAATTTCATGAATGAATATTTGGATGGAATGATGTCAAACAAAATAAAATGTCTCAATCCTTGTAAAAGTACGACAAACTTCAAAAAATCTAAATATCAGAGTGGCGTGCAATTTCTTTCAAAATAAAGTTTCTATTTAGAATTTCAGCTCAAAAGGTGGTGGTTTACTACAAGGTTCAGCCCACCTTGTCTTATAGACACACGGGGAAGTAGTAGATTCAATTGACTTTTCTAAATAGTATTTTTATAACTCTTTCAGTTGGGACAAAATGCCTAAGACTTGCTACATGCGTTTATAAGCATGACAAAGCCAAAATGTAAGGAAAAAAAATAGAGAATTTAGATGGCTTAGTAGGCTTACCAACTGAATATTGTGCATGAAAAGAATTTATATAACAAAACAATTTGCCATGTTTTAGAGAAACCAAACCTTGAAAGAAATGTTGCATCACACTTTGCAAATTGCAGCCTCATCAACAACTCTAGTCTTAAAACATTCCACTAATTCTTCAGACTTCCAAAATAGTTTTCTACCCTTGGAGTCCTCACTTCCATGAAATATCCTCCGAAAACTATCAAAACCCTTAATGAGGTCTTTCCTATCTCAATCAAGAGCAAGCTAAGTCACCTGATTTGTGTTCATGTTCGCAATCGGTAACAATACAGTTTGAAAAAAATTGTCTAACCAATATCGTTGATAAAATTCGCTATTTAATTTTACTAATATACTTTTTATAATTATAAAAATAAATTTCAAAATTTTATAATTATAATTGATATAACTTCAAGTTTAGTATATATAAATTTAAACTAATTTACAATCTAAAAATACTATTCAACTTTCTAGTAATTTATAACCTTAATAAAAAAGTATTTGTATTTTATGTTAATTTATATATTAAATTTATATATCATAGAAGTTGACTTTATTTAATTTAAAATAGTCAGCAAAGATACAATACTGAAAATTCATGGTTGTGAGCATGGGCATGGTCAGAGGAACCTAATATGCAAGCGCGTAATGAGCAAGTGAACCCAGTTGGCTAGAGAAGATCACACTCTTTGATGACCCTGTGGGTTTTGGTCAGCCATACCGTGTGAAAAGCTTAAAATTTGTAAAACTGTAAGCCATAAATTTGAACAAGGCATTCCTTTAGTTATGATTAATACTGGAATTTTTGCAAATTCTAAAGTAAATTTAGTTCCACTTCTACATGAAATGATATTTTTTCTATTTAACCGAATTTAATGGGCAAATTTTCACGAATTTGTTCGTCATTTCTTGAAATTTGGCCAATTTCAAATTTATTCATAGAATGTAGTAGAATACGGTGACTATGGGGAAAAGTGTTGAAACAAATCCTTCACCCATCCTTCTATTGGAGAAGATGTAACTAGGTTCGGTCTTCATATATGTAATTTTTATATTTGTACTTATTCAAGAAAAGAGAATTTATTTTGATATTACTTGTCAATGAGTTTATTGCGCATTGAAAATAGGTCAAGCACATTTTGAAGTGATTCTAGGGAGTCAAAGTCATAATGTAATTATGGTGAGACCCTTTGAGGTCAGGTTACATCATGTATGATGTCATAGAAGGTCATGGGAACACCTTCAAGGAAAATCAAATCCTCTCGTAGCAGCAATGAAGACTACAAGCAGAAAATAATGAAGAAAAATAGATTTAAAAGTTGAACTCTCAAATCGGCATTAGGGAAAATCATGTTGGCTTGAAGGAGGAGGGATATAACTCTAAAATTAGAGGTTGTACACTCCTCATTTGGATACACCATCTTAGCTCTGAAATCCGCATACCTGAAATGGTTATAAGGATGAAGAAAAGGGGAAATAAAGGGTCTGAGAGGGTAGTGTAGCAAGGAGACCAAATAGCGAAGGAGGAGAGGGATAATTCAGGCCTAGATCAAGAATCTGAGAGCTAGAAGGAGGGCTGCAGAGACTTGTGGTAGGCCATAGGCCTAACCACACCAAAACAGGGCTACGTCGAGTCTTGGTAGGTTGTTATATGCTTAGAACAACAACACATAGAAGCAGCACCTTACCTTGACTAAGCCACAATTATTTCAAGGGTGTTTTTGTGGGCCAAAGCTTAAGGGGTTGTTTGAAAACTATTTGAGGGCAGAAAAGAGGTGAGATATGACAATTTTGGAGGGTTGTTAGGGTTCCGTAGAGACCTATGGTAGGCCATCAACCTAGCCACACCAAAACAGGGCTGCGTGGAGGCTTGAGAGCTTGTTATTTGCCCAGAACAATAGCACATAGAAGCAAAACCTTACCTTGACTAAGCTATAGTTATTTGAAAGGTGTTTTGTGGGTTTATCAAGTGCTTTTCCATAATGCAGTTTCCCTAACCAGGGACTTTAGTACAACTGTTTATGGCAATGACATAAGAGACTTAATTTGGATGAGCAGTTGGGTTTACAAGGTCTCCTAAGGATAGTAAAGAAGTATCTATTTATAGCGAAGAATAGAAGCCCTAATATTCTAAGGTTTACTAACCTAGAAGATAAAAGTACTGGAAGACAAGGTGCCGGAGAAGAGCAAGAAGATGTGTCAGAAGTGATACTGCAGAAAGAGGAAGGATTTGATTAATTCTTGGAGGACATTCTAGTCAAGGGTCTAGGGTTTGGAAATTGTTCAAATAAGAAGCTTCAATAAGAGAAAAATTACAAAGGATTTCTCTCTCCATAGTGGAGAGGGTTTGTCCCTATAAGAGAGACAAATTTGTGTTCTTATTATTTTGTTTTGGTAGCAGTTTGATGAAACACACACATATGCACTAATAAGAATAATAATAAGTACAATCTAACTAAGAAAAAGTAAAAAGACTTCTGAAATTGTTATCAAGTCTCAAAGAATAATCACAACACTAATTTTCCCCATATTCTGTAACATGGTATTAGAGCGAAGGTGACACATCAAAGAAAGGGAAACTCAAGAACACACAAGCATCTTCAAAGTTGAAGCATCAAGCCTAGAAGTCTTAACCACTTCAAGGACAAGAAGGGTCTACAATCCATCATTCATCAAGGAGGGCTACAAACCTAGAAGGAGAGACTTATATAAAATAAGAAGAAAATCTACATCAAGCTACAAGTGCTCAAGCACACCTCATCACCAATCAAGTCCACTTGGAGAAGAAAACTTGAAGGACATCAAGATCCAAGGAGGAAAATTAATGAAATCTCAAAATATATCAAGTACATGTCCCCTTCTCAATATAGATCAATGCATTTTTGAAAGGAAATGAATAAATTGGTAGGCACCAATAACGTTCTTGCATGGAAGAAGAGGATTGATCTACTTCTCAAGGAGAATGAGCTTCTAGAGTATGTCAAGGGGAACATCGCTATCCATGCGAAGGAACAGACTCAAGCCTTATCCAGGTATAATAAGGATGAGACAAGAGCTCAAAGGATTCTAATAGAATCAATCAAGGACTATATCATTCCCTATGTCTCCAAGTTTGAGACATCAAAATAAATTTATGATGAGCTAGTAGATCTATTCACGGTATCCACCACTGGAGAAGTAATATCTCTGAGGAATGAATTATAGAAGATGAATATAATAAAGAAAGTAATCACTCCCTACTTCATGTAAATCTCTGAGATGAGATATTAAATTCAAGAGCTTGGGGAAATCATGTGTGATAAAGAGATGAAAACTGTTGTACTCAATGCTCTACCTGAGGAGTGGGGACACTTCACATAAAGCATTTACGCCAAGAAGGAAGCAACCACTCTTAGTGATATGTGGTCTCTATGAAGAACAAAGGAGACTAGACTTAAGGTGAAAGAAGATGTGGGATCAAAGGAGCAAGCATTTTCTACCATGTCCAAAAGAAAGGGTAAATTTGGCAAGTTTGGTCCACAAAGAATGACCAACAAAGACATGTCCAAGATCCAATTTTTTGGATGCCAAGAATATGGATACTATAAAAGGAATTGTCCCAAGTTTAATAAGGACAATAACAACAAGAGAAAGATAGAAGAAGCTCATATATCTCAAGACGTCGAAGAGGAAGGAAAGAATAAAAAGAAGGAAGATCTTCCAGATCTCTACTATGACTAGCTCAAACTCTTTCCTTCTAGACTTATTTCAAAGTTTTGAGTAGAATAGGATCATGTAGGAATAAACTAAATTATATGGCTAGAATTACTCTCTATAATCTAGTAGCATGATGTACATGGAGTTATAGACACTCATGTAGATGTAGAATTTATGAGAAGAACAAAAATGCATAAGTAGAAATATCTCCTAGAATATAGGAGCATGGAAAATATATCTCAAAGCTATTCATGTAGAAGAAGCATACCTAGAATAAGACCACATATATGATAGAAGAAAACTTGATCATGACAAGAATCTTAGAAGACCTAAATAATCAAAGGTAGGAAACATTTGCAAGGCCAGGATCATTGAGATCCTATGATGGAATGTTCAAGAGAAGGTTCGTGAACTAAGGAAAATGTCTCATGGGTATCCTACTCATTGGATTCAATAAAAGGGATGATATGCGGGTAGGCTAAGATGAAGCAAGAAGGGCTACACCAAAGAATGATCAAGGAGGATCAAGATGAGATGTGTATGCATGAAAGTTTAAGTCATGTCATCATTTGTATATTATTTATTCATGTGGGTATAGTTCTATAAAATGATGAAGCATGAAAGGATCTCTTTCAACAATAACATGCTCAAAGGCTTGTACCATGATGCAATGAAGGTCAACAAAATAACATGCTCACATAAGGAGCATAATATTGATGACTAAGAAGCAAGAAGAAATACTAACAAGTCCAGAAAGCAAGGGATGAAGGAATGCTTCCACAAGAAGAATTAGGTGGTTGACTGATCTATCTGAGAAGAAGCAAATGAAGAAAGAGATCAAGCATGTGAAGAACACCATGATCACTGAGAATCACTATCTAAAAAAATCCTTGAAATATATCTCCCAAAAAGAGGCAAGATAACTCTGATGAAGGAAGAATGGAACCTCAACATCTATGAAGGCCTTGGAGATATAAAAGGTACAAATAAATGATTCTACTCTATGAAGATGTTGTGATGAAGAAGCCATCCAACAAAAGGAAAAGAAATGTTGAAGCAATATTAGGATGAACTCATGATGGGCTACTAGGTTAAAACATATAACCTAGAAAGTATGATGGAGCATCCATGAGGAGTGCATTTCGAATCATGGACAAGATGACAAAGGAGTAGCCAAGATGACAAGAAGAACCTAATAGTCTCTTTCCACAAACAAATGACATGACATAGAAAGAAAGTGATGGATGAATGGTGCCCTACCAAGAAGAAGTTCGATCGAAAACTTCATGAGATCAAGAAATGAAGGAGATCATGCAGCTGAAGGACCCACAAAGAAGAAGTTGTTGATGAAGGAAGGAGTTCCCAATTAAGAGGGAGATATTACAAGTACCTGATCAAGAGGGAGCCTTGGATCACCCCTGATTACAAAGGAGTGACAAATTGAGTTTTCCATTTCACAGGTCATGCATGAAAACAAGACTAAACATCTGTATGTCTTGATGAAGGCCATGAATGGAAATGTGAACACAAGATAGACACAACATTCTTGTCTTCATTTGGGAAGAAATAATGAGAGGATTAGGTAATCATCTAGCATCTGATACTCTTTGAGCATGTGTAGGGCATCCAAGACAAGAGTAGGCAAGAGGACAAATATTCTTTGAGGATTGGGAACCAAAGATAACAATAGTCCTAGAAGGTCATGTGTGAGAACACCCGCTTGGGTATGCACCTTGAGAGACAATGATGAAGGTGTCTATAAATCATTGGTCTTGCCAGCATTGTAGCTCATGGCCTTGTAAAGGGATGGAGTTGTTAATCAGGGCCTTGCATTATGATAATTCTGATGAACATGATGCTATAATATATGGATTGCTAATCCGGTTTCTCTTATATGAATTCTTCAGGATTGAAAATTTCCACACACCTTATAACATTGTATGAATACCTCGATAGTTAAGAGGGAGTGTTGGAGAAGATGTAACTAGGTTAATTCTTCATATATGTAATTTTTATATTTGTAATTATTCAAGAAAAGAGAATTTATTTTGATATTATTTGTCAATGAGTTTCTAGCTCTTTGAAAATAGGTCAAGCACATTTTGAAGTGCTTCTAGTGCGTCAAAGTCAAAATGTAATTATGATGAGACCCTTTGAGGGCATGTTACATCATGTATGATGTCATAAAAGGTCATGGGCACATGTCCAAGGAAATCCAAATCCTCTCCTGGCAGCAATGAAGACTACAAGTAGAAAATAATGAAGAAAAATGAATTTAAAGTTGAACTATCAATTCAGCTTTTGGGACAGTCATGTCAGCTTGAAGGAGGAGGGACAAACCTCTATAAATAGATGTTTTCCACTCGTCATTTGGATACGCCATCTCACCTCTGAAATCCACATACATGAAACGGTTATAAGGATGAAGAAAAGAGGAAATAAATGGTCTGAAAGGGTAGCGTAGCAAGGAGACCGAACAACGAAGGAGGAGAGGGCTAATTCAGGCTTAGTTCAGGAATTTGAGCTAGAAGGAGGACCAAGTTCCCTTCCTAGAGGGCTGAAGCTTGAAGGATTGTTTGCGCACTATTTGAGAGTAGAAAAGAGTTGATATATGACTATTTTGGAGACATGTTAGCGTGCCGCAGGCCTAGCCGCACCAAAACAGGGTTATGTGGAGGCTTGAGAGGATGTTATATGCCTAGAACAATAGAACATAGAAGAAAAACCTTATCTTGACTAAGCCACAGTTATTTGAAGAGTGTTTTTGTGGGTTTATGAAGGGTTGTTGCAGCATGCACTTGCCCTAAATTGGGACAACATTAGAACAATTTAGGGGAACAACATAAGAGACCTAATTTGGATGAGTAGTTTGGTCTACAAGGTCTCCTAAGGAAAAAAAGGAAGTATATATTTATAGTGAAGAGATAAGCCCTAATATTCTAGGGTTTACTAACATAGAAGACAAAAGTACTTGAAGACAAAGTACCAGAAGAAGAGTCGGAAGATGTGTCAGAAGTGACAATGCGGAAAGAGGAAGGATTTGACTCATGCTTGGAGGACATTCTAGTCAAGGTTCTACGGTTTCACAATTGTTCAAATAAGAAGCTTCAATAAGACAAAATGTACAAAGGGTTTCCCTCTCTAACACCTTCATCCTCTACACATTGTATCCAAGAGCCTACTGCATAAAATCCTTAGCATTTATAACAAACCCACAAATGGCATGAATGAATATTTGGAGGGAAGGATGTCACACAAAAGAAAATATCCCCATCCCTCTAAAAGTATAGCAAGCTTCAAAAAATCTAAATATCGCTGTGAAATGCAATTTATTTCAAAATAAATCTTCTATTTAGCATTTTAGTTCAAAAGGTGGTGTTTTACTACAAGGTTCATACCACCTTGTTTTATAATCACACGGGAAAGTAGTAGATTAATTGACATTTCTAAACAATATTTTTATAACTCTTTCAGTTGGGCCAAGATGCCTAAGACTTGCTACATGGTTTTATAAGCATGACAAAGCCAAAATGTAAGGAAAAAAAATAGAGAATTTAGATTGAATAGTAAGCTTACCAACTCAATATTGTGCATCAAAAGTATTTATATAACAAACAAATTTTCTGTGAAGGGGTTGAGTATCATTGTCTTGCTAGAAGGGCCAAGCTCAAGGTTGGGGAGGCAGATTTGGAGATTTTTTCTATTTCCCAAGCATCAAAATCAAGAAGGAAAAAATTATATCCTATAGCAGAGGTCTTATTTAGCCAATAAGAAGGAGGTTGGGTCTCTTATTCATTGGCACAATTTTCTATATGGTTTTTTGATTGCATAGCCACTTTGGTGTCGGGCTATGATTTAATGCATAATAGTGAAGAAAAGTACTTGTTAATACATCAGGGACACTAGATCCTAGTGGAATTGAAGATTTAATGCCTTCAGTTGAAGAGACATACTTGAATACAGCTGATTCTGTACTAGTAGGGAATTCAGATGCAGTTGAAGTAGTCAAAGGCACATCTAAATGGATTAAGGACACAGTGGATAGTGATTCTAGAGGAAGATACACCCAAAGGGATTTCCACTTGACTGATCAAAGCTTTTCTAAGGCAACAAGGAATGGGATTTATCCTAATGAAAGGTTTATTTCACAAAACAAGCAAGTTGGGCTACCAGACGTTAATAACTTGCCATCTAGAGAACTCATTGTTATCAACATACTTGGATCCAATAAAATTTTGAGTATGAAAAAAAAGTCAATGAGTACTACTTCCAGATTAATAGAAGGTACCCCTAAGTCATGCAATGAAGAATGAAGAAGGAAAAAAACAATTTTAATGCTTTATTTTGTAGGAGGTGATATAACTAGGCTTATCATGGATCAAGGATTTTTATCTACAAATGAAAAACTTCTATTGAATATAATAGAAGGGAGGCAGAAAATAAGTTGGATAGCCAGTGTGTTTGATTGAGGCAAAAATAGGGATGTTGGCATTATATGGGAACTTTACAAAACAGCTTTTTGTGAAACCAAAGATGGTGTGAATGAAACTAATGGAGAGTTTATCATGATTGCCTCTAGTGCTAAAGAGAGTGATCAATCAGGTATATCTCCTACCTTTGCTCCGAGTACAAAATCAAGGGGAAAATAATTTTCAAAAAAAATACGTAAATAAACTAAGTGTTTGGAGGTGGACGTTCCCTTGGGATCCAAATGTCATGTTAATTCTGACATGGTTAAACCTGTTTTAAAAAAGGATAAAGAAAATGATTATCAACAATTCAACCCACCTGTTTTGTTAAGCCTTAACAATGAGCTCATTCCATTTACTAATCTGAATTGTGCTACTAAAACAATGTATCAATTTGAAAATCATTCAAGGCAGGCAATAGAACATTGTGTAACAAATCACCATCGAAGATGTAACACTACTATCCATCAGTTATTTATCCAGAGACCCCCTCGTTTAAAACTATGTCACCCAAATGCACCATTGAGGTACAATTCTATAATGGAAAAATTGTAGTGTTTACTCTTAATAATTAGAAATATTCCTTGGTAGCTGACCATGCTCCAATATACCATGGGTTGACCCCATTTATGCCTTTCCATACTTTTGTATCTGAGATGGACCAAGACGAA
Source organism: Pinus taeda (assembly GCA_000404065.3). NCBI lineage: Eukaryota > Viridiplantae > Streptophyta > Pinopsida > Pinales > Pinaceae > Pinus > Pinus taeda. The sequence continues at coordinate 115,071 of APFE030076144.1, read as the reverse complement.
AATTTCTTTGTAATTGTCTCCTCATCAAGATTAGAAATAGATTCTAGTAAAATGTGCCTTCTTATAGGGTGTAATGGGGAACCAATTCCAGATCATATTCCTTATTCAATGTTGTTATATTCGAAAATATACAAACTTGTGGATGAAGAGGGGCCAGTATTGCGGCACAATGATATACTAGGTTTCAAGATCACTCCCCTTCCATTCATATTGAATGGGAGATTAATCTCAACAATAAGCTACTTTCAGTTTGGTTCTGTTGCCAGTGGTAGAACAATGTGGCCAAGCACAAAAGAAGGAAAAATGAGGCAAAAAAAATGATATTTTTGTTCCTTTTATGTACAAAGTTGAAGATGAGGTAGAAAAGAATGAAATGCAAGGGGCCATTATTCATTAATATGGACTAACAGTTAGTTGGGGCAAATTTGTTGCACTCCCTTCTAAAATTCTCCTAGCACCATCCCCAAATCAAATGGCTAACATGAGGAAAGAAATTATTATACTTATCAAGGTTTACTTTGTTATTGATGGGATTCAATTACATTTTATCACCCTTGGAAGAAGAATAGTAAGGATTAAGGAACCCCTTCCTAGATTGTCTGACTTAAAAGGTGTTATGGTGCCATACTACAAGGGGAATGTTCTTTTCTCAATGAAGAAACTTTTGTTGGAAAATGGAGATGGTGTCTCCATTATTTTCGATTTTCCAGGAATCTACGTAGGTGAATGGAAGGAATTCTTAGGATGAGCAATTTGTGAGACCTGAATGGAAGGACTTTCTATGATGAGAAAGTTGTGAGATAAAGGGTGATGTCTTAGAACAAAAAGGTAAAGTGAAAAAGCCTTTGCACTAAGCATTTAATAAAGGGAAGGTTCCGAGCAAGATAGCCAGAGGTCTGATGTACTACTAGAAAGCTTAGAACTCCAGTCATTTTTGGATATGGTAAAGGATGAAGAACCTTTTGAAGGCTATAAGGTACAAATTCCTATTCAGGATGAGCACAAAAATAATCAAAGATCAGTATGAGCACAATTGAAAATAGTGGAAGACCTTAAATTCACATATATTGTATCATGTAAATTGTATGGTACACATAAGAGATCTATTAATGATTAAGTGAATAACATCTTGGGACTTATGTTGACATACCAATCTCCACGGATTGCTTACGTTGATGAAGAAAAAGACAGAGAGAAAGATAGGTCCCCCAAGGTTTTATTACTCAATCCTTGTTAAGGTTGTGCATCAGCTGGACCAAAAATTATATCACATTAAACATTCGGGACATGCTATCTATTATCATTCTGTATTTTTGAGGTTGCGGGAGTCAATACATTAGACAATAGAAAAACCACTTTTGAAGTTGGGATGTATCCCTACCAACTTTAGAAAGGGATCTCTCTTTATAATATAGCTTGGTTTTTAAGTTGGTTTTAGGCTATTTATGATTATGATTGGTTGTTTGTTTGAATTTGTTTGATTTCTTAGTTAGTTGATCTGATCAACTTATTTTCTTTCTATTAGGCTATGGAGTCAAATTAAGCAAGATGTTGCATCAAAAGTTCAGAGTAATCACAGGGAAAGGTAGTTACATTTACTGGATCTTTAAATTGAATTATGGAATGGAGAAAAGAGGTGATTCAACAGTGATTGAAAAGCATTTAAGAATTTCTCAATCAGACTTCAGAAGAAAAGATACCGATTATATACACAATCCAAATAAGGTGCTCAATAACATATCTTATTTATCACATCTCTTTTTTTACAATTAGATTCTATATGATAAACATAGAGAGAATAACAATAGAAACACAATTACACTAAGAAAAACATCACCAGTATATCGCAACACAAGTATCCCGTGAAGAATCTTCTTATTAATGATGCTCTAGCCACGTGGAAAAGTACAGTGCTTTGATAAAAGAGTTACAATGATTAGGAACCGAACCTCAATACTTTGGATGAATGAAGTATTTAAACAAAATTTACAAAAATTATTACAATTGATGCCTTGTTGACATGGAATTCTATTATTAACTTCACACTAACAAAAAAGATATAATGCGACCAAAAGAGGTGAATTAGCAAAGTGATCTGCACATCTGCCACTACTTTGGTGGAGAACAATTACTGAGTGGCCACTATTTGGGTGTTGCATTGTTGTAGCTCGCGCTTTCTTTAATCCTAGAATTCACACAGTTTATCCCACCGCTCTTCATCTGGAATGGATGTTTTTTTTTTTACTTTGTTGTAGATCTCATCTACCTTAGTATACCAAGCGAATGTGGGTTTTACTAAAAAAATGTGTTTTATCTCATGTTGGATGAAACTCATATTACTGATAGCTTCGTAAAAATCTCTCCCTGTCATGGAACCTTTGATGTGGGAAGACGTGGATGTATCCTTTGAAATTTCTTTTAGCTTCTTCATATAGTCTTCCTTGGTCATCAGCTTGTCATTGATCACAAATAAAGAGGGCGGGCCTTTCTTATTTAATGCTTTTATTCTAGTGAAAAACTCGTTAACTTCTACCTCTAATGTGTGACATTTCTTTAGAATGCAACTTCGACTTCTTTTTGTACATGATTTTAAAGCCTTCACTAGAAATATTAGTCATTGAAGGTGACTCTTCTTCTCTATCCCTCTTTGTCGATTTGTCCCTTTTGATAGGAGTCTTCACTATTAAAGTGGACATTAACAGATCCTCTCCCTCCTGTAGAGTATTCTTAATCCATTCTAGTTGGTTTTTATATCTTTCAATATCTCATCTAGCTGTGTGAAAATAAGCAGTAGATTTTTTCTCTACCCTCAACTTGGAGATGACCCCTAATGGATCATATGACCACATGAAACTGAGGCTGAACTGCATCTCTTTCAGTAAATTATCTGCTTCTTCCCCTATTATCGTGTTGTTGCAAATGAAAGGCCCTATTCGAGTTTTGATTTTGAATTGGGATTTCTTCTTGGAAGCTAAAATGTGGATCTCATGCATATTGAGCATTTTCTTGATGTATTCTAGAGAAAAAATCCTCATTGGGAGGAATTTTGGTAGCTTGTAAGGGGCAATATCACACCCAAATATCCTCACCTCTCTGTAATTCTGGTAAAGGTACCAACCCCCTATATGGACTTGGTTTGATAGCTGCAAGACTTTCCTAATTTCTTCACTTGTCCTTGGCTTTGTCCTACTTCTAAGGAGACTGAGTGCTCGATGTACACACATCTCTATGAACTGTTTGTATGAAAATTCCTTTTGTTCCTTCTTTACCAGCGTAGTCCAGAAGATGACTGACTATTGATTTCCTTCTTCATACAGCGTTTGTAAGGTAATCTTGAGGTTGTATCCCTAAAAATATAAAAACATATAAACTAACAAAGAAGCATATTTGAATACTTCGTCAATCTGGAATTTGATAAACTGCTCATGGATAGAATTTACAAGGAATTGGCTAAAGTTAAACAAGATGGAAGGCTTGGAATCTACAGAGAAAATGGAAATAAGTGTTGTAATTTCCTCATCTACCCACTGGTCTAAGTAATAGCCAAGGAGGTAGGAGATGTCTATGATGATTTTCTTGGCTCTCTTAGGGAAAATGGAGGATGGATAGGGAGTATTTTTCTTAGGTAATGGTGCATCTTCAGTCAAGAAAACCTCAAGGCTTTTGGCTCTTCTAGAAAAGTCCAACTTCTTATACAATTCAATAAGTGCTTCATGGGAAAAAGTAGTCGAATTCTCTACTATAGGGGCCTGCATCATTTGGTCTATACCTTGGGGGATGATAGTGAATAGAATATCTCTAGTGGGGGCAATAATAGCTCTTTGGCTTGGTAGAAAACTTGCATGATGCTTCCTAATGAATTCAGGAGTGTTGTGGTGTTGGGCATCGGGTCCCCCACAACAGGTTTTGGGTGCAAAACCCAAGTTTTGGTCAAAGTTTTTGTAGAACTCCATGAATTGCGGGATCAGAGTGTGAAGTAGGGGTTAATTCATAGGGTTGTCTGCCCTAAATTAATGTAATTTAACGTAAATTCATGTCGGCCTACTAATGGTCCCCAGACCACAGGATTGTAAAAATAGAACGAGGCTCTAAGTTGTAAAGATAGTTGATGATAAAGAGTAGCAAAGGAATGGTTCGAGCTTAGAGTAGAATTCTAAGTGTCTTGGGTGGTAGTAGTAGGAAGAGGCTCTATAGCTGAGTGTGTAGAGGCCTAGTAGAGTCTGCACCTGAGTGCGCGGACCCCTGTAGCTGAGTGCACAGGGAGGAGTCAAGTTTGTAATTGGGACAAAAAGCTAACAAAGAGAAGTTTATTCCTAATTCTGTGTAATTGCTATGCATTATCTTCTTTATGTTTATATTCGTTTATGTATACTGTGCTTGGTCCGAAAACTGGGAAAGCATGCATTGCACACAGGACGGGAGATAAGGTTGACTGTGTAAATAGGTGAGTATGCAATGGATCAGGTAATCCTAGATCTGGGTTCAGACGTGAATGTAATACCAAAGAAAACATGGGAATGCATGGGAAGGCCCACATTACAATGGGCCCCTATTCAGTTACAAATGGAGAACCAATAGAAGATTTTTCCCATGGGAAGATTGCAAGGGGTAACAGTAGATATTGAAGGCACGAGCGCACAGGCAGATTTTGAAGTGATAGAGATTGTCGATGACAACAATACCTATCCTGCACTATTAGGAATAGATTGGGATACCGATATGAATGAAGTCATAAATTTGAAGAAGTGCAAAATGAACTTTGAGAAAAAGTCACTACACGTAGTAGTACCGCTAGACCAAGCCGAACGAGCGCGATACACTGAACTGGTGCACGATGATGATAGTGATGATGATGTCGACGGTATCTATAAGATAACTACATAAGGCTAGGATTGATTGAATCTAACTACATATGGAAGGATTATGTGGGAGCACAAAAGCTCTTGCACTTCGGATTTAGATGAAGAGAGAGAGCGATGACAGAATCAGCTGCACAAAGTAACAATGTTGAACTGTAACATGATGATCAGGTCATTGCGTTACATAAAAATAGAGGCAAGGGAGCTACTGACATATGATAGATTGTCAGTGGTGGATGAATTTATGAGAAAATTCAAAAGTGCAATACCAGAGTAGTAGCGGTTCAATGTGCTAAAGTGCGCACTGCATGCAACACCCACACGATGGTGGGGTATGCATTAAGGAATTTTTGAAGATTAGCACAGATGCAGAAGGATGATGTGCCTACGTTTTGGACAATCCCAACTTTGAATGAAAACCAATCAGCTGGGGCAGAACAACTTGCGCGCCCACCTTTCCCGATGGGTATAGGCGTATGTTGTATAGTCCGCACAAGCGCACAACCTAGAGAATCAGAACAAACCACAGCAGTAAGAAGGGCGATGTACGTTACCAATTCTCCATGATGAGGCATTCGATAGGGTGCATGAAATACTGAACAAGGTTTACCATATGAGACGAATTGATTGGGACCTCCGCCTGCTAGTGGTTTGATGGGCCTATAGGACCATGTGAAAAAACTTGAGCACAAAGATAATTCCAAAGGTCGAAGATAATTCCAAAGGTGAAAAACAAAGTAGAACCTGAGATTTCTTAAGGGAATACCAAAAGGAATCCACATGTAATAGCTTCCGCAGTTATGACAGTGCACAAAGACTGGGATGAAGGAATCACACAGCTATGCGACGATGACCGTATAAGGATTCGAGAAGCCAATCAATGAGGGAACCTTAGACTTCACGAACTTGAAGAAGATCAGGTACGATTGAGGAAGAAAAGCCTGGTGAAGGATGCTAAGATCAAAAGACTCGAAAAAGAGGTCATGCAAGCATGTCTCATCGATAAAACAAGGATGAAAAGGCAACATACGGATGGTCGTACCACTGCATTGGAAGATTGTCGCTGAGCATTTATGATTTTTTTACCATGGCTCAGACCGCACCTTACCAAATGCAGTAACAAGGGAAGCGCACCCCATAAGATAAAACATGTGGTGCTAGGTTTCATGAGGGAAATTGAGGAGAGTCCACAGACTATATTGGAAGGTGAATTGAAGTCTCACACCAATCATGCGACCACTTGAACAACCGTAGGGAGCACAGTCTCAGCACTCCAGACAATTGAAAGAGAGCGCAAGACTCTAAAAGAGTATTTTTGGGAACTGCGTGATGAAGGAGGTGCACGTAGAATTAGCATGGTACAAGGTTCGCGTGTGCGCATGGGGGGCTACGCTACCACATGGGTCAACAAGGAAGTAACCATTGACATCATTGTTCATGACGAGATGTCCAATTTAAGGCAAAAGTGAGTGAGCGATGGGCAATTAAGAGACGAATTAAGAGCTAGATGTGGGACGATCTGCCACTAAGAATGCATTAATGACTCAAAAGTGGGGGGAATGATCAAATTCAAATTCAAAATATGCTATAAAACTCCCAAGGCTAGCCACAAGACAACACTTGTTCGTTTGAGATTTGATCTATTACGAAGAACATAGAGTGTTGAGCACCATGCGGTATTTGAGCCCCTAAGTTTGCGAACAACCATAGACAGTTCAAACAAGATGACAACTACCAGGAGAGGTGTCAGCTTTGTAGAGAGTAACATCAAGGAAGCTATGTAGAGCCCTATGGTGCAGGTGGGGGATGTGCTGGAAATCCCGAAATCACCTCGGACACTGAGGCCCAAGAAGGATAAATAGGTAGTGGAACCCGTCCGCATCTCCCTATGAAATGCGCAGTTTTGTAAACATTCCATGGAAGAAAAGGGTAAGGCTATCAACCCTGAGAAAAATGATGAGGATGAGGACCTCCAGGTTCTCATAGATGAGATAGAGGTGGATGAAGAAATGGAAGAAGACATCTAGCTGATGCGCATTACAGCAATACTACCCGAGTACGTTCCTCCGCGGAAAGGGAAAGCTAAGGTACCCAAGGATTTGGATGCCGCTAAGAGTGCACTCCAAACCTCGATCCTTCTAGATGAAATTATGTTTGAGGGCTTAGCCCTAAGCCACGTGCCCACAATGAAATTTGAAGACTGGGATCTCACAGACAGTGAAAAGTTCGCACATTTACAGATGGAGAACCTCATAAAATAGAGCAAGGAAGGGTCAGTTACAGTGCTAGAGCTGCAAAAATGGTTGTGCGGTGTGGAGAAGGCTAGGCTACTCCATGTACTATGGATTTCACATTTTCACTGTGCACCTATCATGATCTTTCTCATCATGAAGCTGCTTTTCTTGGTGCACGGTGGTTACTGATGGCTACAAGAGCCTATTCCCATCACGATGCCACTTATCAACAAGATTTCCTGGCTTCCCTGTAAGGGAAAGGACCCCACGAGATAGCTGGCAAAAGCGGAGATTTGGTGCTCGTAAAGGCCATGAAGAAGAAGTATAAATTGGGAAATAAGAAGAGAGGCTATGTAATCAGTAGCATTAAAGACAAAGGGGTGCACATAGCCACCCAACTGCTGGCCTAGAAGGTGATGAGAAAACGTCGTGGAGACAAGGTACAAGCACCGATCCTTGCAATGGAAGAACAATGCATGGAGGGGGTCCAATTCAACTAGGTCGAATTCCTTTGTGAATAATTTCTAACCAACTGCAATGAATCTCAGGAGTAGGGCAAGACCTTCCACTACGCATGGTTTATCTTGTCTATCTTATTGGTGACAAGGGAACTGCCTGAGGAAAATCAATTCTGTCATATTGAATAGGACTTGCCAGAGGCTGCAAAATATGCATCGCTCTGGGCTACGAAGGAGGCCATGTGGATCTGCGAGACTAAGATCTTCTTGGTGCTCATGGAGGTGAGCATCTAGATGTGGATTAAAAAAAGGCCGTACCTATCCCCCACAGTGTACAATAGTCTGTGGAGCTTTGTAGACTTCAAGGCGGATATGCACAATGTGTATATCAAGGTGCATAAGGATCCGACCAAAACTAGACCAATCTTCCTTTCATCGCAATTGATGATGCCATCTTCTCTATGCTTGACTCATGGCCTCCCAAGTGGTGGGCCCCAGATCTGAAGAAGCACGATAGAACAAAAACAAAAAAGGAGAAGGATGCCACCAAGTTGCGAATCAACCAGTTGGCCCAATAGAAGCGTAATGAACAGTTGGCCACGAAGGTAAGAGCTGCCTACAAGGTAGTGAAGGCAGCCGCAGAGTAGGCCAAGGCCACCAAAAAAGCAGCAGTAGCATAAGAAAGAGAGGCCACCATGATGCGAAGGAAGGAGGCCCGAACTTGACCACAGGACAAGGAGAAGAGGATACAACAGAAGGCATAGAACCAAGCACAAAATCTACACAGTTGAAATGACCGAGCAGTACTGAAAGAGTAGGCTCAAAAAAGAAGACTAAGGCTTCCAAACAGAATAGTCAACCAATTACATTGATAGAGGGCGACCTCTATGACAACGGTGACATAGTTCGCAAGGTCACTAGGGAAGTTCTCCGAGAAACCATGACAAAGCAATAGAATGTGTTGGGGGCCCTCAAGGCGCAGCTGCAGGAATTTTAGGTACAACCCCCATAGGAAGGAACAGTAACCGCCTATGGTGCCAGAGGTACATCAGCAGCGGAGCATTTGTTGCGCACAAAAATGGCCAACACCATAGTGTTGCGTGAAGGAGCACTAACAATGGAAAGTGAGGAGGATAGAGCCGTGGTTGGTAGGATCAAGGGATTCGGCCTAAACTTGGTTGTCCTTCTGTGGGATACATTATATCAGCTGCAGGATAGAGCAACATCAGAACTCCATGCTGGGGAAGGATGCGCAGTACAGATGCTCAACGAATAGAGAATCAACATTGAGTAGCTTAGTGACAGCATGATGAAGTGCTTGCACAGAATCAGTAACTGGAGCAAATGGTAGAGGAAGCATGTCACCACGTTCCAGAGTTAGAAATCGCGACAGACCTACTAGTTGGAGTGTGAATCCATAAATTAGCCAGTGGATTCCGCAGGGCCAAGGAGGAAGCAACAAGGGTGCAACTGGACCTCAACCTTCAGATTATTGATCTGTGATTAAAGGTGCAGTCCTCTACACCCTTGGAAGTTAGGGAACAATGTGCTAATGCTATTCAAAAAGGGTTAGAGGAAATAAGATAGACAATATAGAACTACACTGCTATGTTTAAAGAATCCTTTGTGGTCCTCAGTTCATTACAAGAGAACCCCAACATACATCACCTAGAAACATAAGCATGGGAACTTCAGGTGCATTGTGACAGTGTGCGTGGAATGGCACAGACAATTGTCTTGACGCAACAGCTTGCGAAGCTACAACAAGAAAAGGCGTTGAAGGAATAGGTGGATGCCACGTGGTAGAAAGAGGCAGTCCTTAAAGCACGTGTCCAACCCTGGATTGATGAGGCCTTCCTCATCACTACAGACATCAAAGGAAAGCTCACACAGATGAAGGTGATGAATGCCTTAAGACAGGGATTTTCCTTTAATAGCGAGAATTTAGTCGAAACAATGGAGCAGATCCAGTAGACTGTAGAACAGTGCATTGCAGACCTCCGCGGAGCGTAGGATCGGTTGGAAGGGCTCTGTGCCAAGATCGTCACACCAGCAGAGTGACTCGGGATGAGTCATGATGATTGTGTTGGGGTCCTGTTGGACATCGGCTTTGCCACAACAGGTTTTGGGTGCAAAACCCAAGTTTTGGTCAAAGGTTTCGTAGAACTCTACAAATTGTGGGCACTGAGTGCGAAGTAGGGGTTAAGAGGATCTAAGTTGTAAATATAGTTGATGATAGAGAGTAGCGAAGGAATGGTTTGAGACTAGAGTAGAATTCTAAGTGTCTTGGGTTGTAGTAGTAGGAAGAGGCTCTACAGTTGAGTGCACAAAGGCCTAGTAGAGTCTGTAGTTGAGTGTGCGGACCCCTGCAGCTGATTGTGTAGGGCGGAGTCGAGTCTGTAATTGGGACAAAAAGCTAATAAAGAAAAGTTGATTCCTAATTCTATGTAATTGTTGTGTGTTATCTTCTTTATTTTTATATTTGTTTATGTATTGCGTGCACTGATGTGATTGCTGAATATATTGTGATAACCAACAATATTACACACACAAGTTAACTAATCAGTTAATTAGTGAGGAACTTGGGTATTATATGGGTCGTACCCCGAGTAGGGTTGCACGGAAGTTGTACTGCAGGTCGTGAAGGGATCGCAAGTGCGTACAACGATAGGTCAGACCATGGACCTCCAAAACCCCATCAAACATCCCAAGGGTGTGGAAACCTGGTTGTATCACCCTCCCATACTACTTCGTGTGAGACCTCAGTCCACACTCCATATATTGTTGCCAAAAGGGCGAGTAGTACTAGGATTTGCTTGGCTGAATCACCTCTGAACTTGGGTCAGGCCCACTAAGTCAACATGTGGGTACGAGGAAAGATATAGTGGAGTAAATTGGATTCCCACAGTTGAATATCATTGGATTTATCTATGAACTTGTCCTCAAGCCAGAAATACATCCCAAATATATCAAATTCACAGAGAGTTTCATGAATTTTATAGTCATTGTCTGCCAAAGGGATATGGTGATTATAAATGGGAGGGTGTATCAGAAGACCCACAGGCTCTTTTGGTCTCTTGTCTTTCAAAGGCATGATTGGATAAAGCTAAGGACAGTGGTGAAATATGGATTACAGGTTTACAGTACATAGAGAGGACTTGCACACCTGTATAGAAAAATGGAAATGGAAACAACACAATGGAAATGGCAATGTACAGTTTCAGTAACGGTGAACGGGTGAAACAATGGATTATATAGTATTTTGGATTTCCCATTGATGGTGGTGCGGGTCCATTGGATTAACGGTTAAACCATTTAATTTCCTAACGGTTTAATTTTGGAGGGAACAGAGGTGATTGGCGGAATCAACGGGTAGATGACATGGCAGAGGGTGAGTGGCGGGAGCACAATGGATAGAACAGTGGTATAGGGAGGCGGAAAAATGACTTTTCGGGGGTGGGGGAGGTGGTTAATGGTTTTGGCTGAGGCGGGTATGAAATCATATGGTGTTGACACGTTGTGGTGGGCACGATTTCGAATACCACCCATTTCGGACCCTGCCCCCCCGATGGTAAAGTTCAGATGGTGAGGGGGGGCCGAAACGCAGCGTGGGCTATTAGATGTTGAGAGGTGGGCGCAGATGAGGGGAGAAGTGGCGAGATGTTAATGTGATGTGAGAGGGCGTATGTTGGGGTCAGGGAATATATTTAATGCATAGCGGGGGTATGGGTGGAGGGTATGGTCGGGCAATGAAACTTAGGAATAGTGGATTATATATCAAAATCACTTGATATGCTGAACTTTAGAGTCAAACTCTAATTATTTTTTCCTTGGCTCTATACATGAAAATACATTCGAAATTCAAATTTGAATAAAATCTCACTTCTTTTCCTCTAACCACCATTGTGCTTCTACCTACCCTTTCTCATTTCAATTATTTTTCTAAGCTAACATTTTCTCTTGTTGTTTTGGAGGGTGCATTTAAACTAGTAGACCCAAATCAATTTTGTTTTGTCAAAATCTACCTCATCCTATCACTTTTTTCACCATTGATTCAAATTAAATTGTTCAATCAATTTTATTTCTACTTAGCTACTGATTTACCAAGATTAAATTATTTGGTAAACCTTTATTCACTAACCTATTTAACAGAAATTTAAATGTATTCAGTCATGATTAAACTGTATGACGCGAACAAAAGTCTAGTCATTGTCGCATTCAAAAACAATTTGCACACAACCTTATTTAATAATGAATTAAAAGAACTAACTTATAATTACTGACATTTAGACTTGCAACACTTTTAGTATTATTTTCCATTTTTGCTTTTGTGGGGTTCTTATTTGTTTTTTAACATACCCTCTTTTCATTTTCTTTTTTCATGTTTCTGGAAATGATTTGAATATTGAAATTTATGTACAATATGAAATCTCAAATACAAAATACTCAATAACCATGAGATCCTATAGTTTATAGGACCCTAACAGTGGCTCCAGCTGGGGATGACACTTCCCTAAGTGAAGTGTCAAGAACATATGATCAGTAGCCTTGAGTACTTCATGTCTGTAATGTCTTCGTCTAATTTCTTTTTTGTTTAAGCTACTATTGGTAGCTCATCAATTTAGGTTTAGGGCCTTCATTGCAAGCTTCAACCTTTGTTAATAAGTTACCCAATCAAAACCATAAAGAATATGATATTTATAATGATGAAAGGAAAAATATGTTGGTTAATAAAAGTAGTGTTTCAGCGTCCTACCATTGACAAGACCTCCAGGTATCTCTGCTCCATCTAGGTCCTTAAGGTAGAATGCATTATTTTCCATTAAAGCATGAAAAATATACGGCTTGTTCCAAATATTATCAAAATTGTGATGTTTGCCTTTGCCTTCTCTTCTTGAATTCCATCTCAAAACTTGGTCCCCAATGTTAAAGTCATCAACTTTTGTTCTTCTGTCAAAGATCTTTTTAACATTTTCTTGAGTATCTTAGATCCTATTGTATACTTCCTCCCTGGACTATTGCAATTGGATAATTTGATTAATCCTTCTCTATACATCTTTAGGTTCATATTGCACTTCTTGAATGGTCTTAATGGCTAGAACTCCTAAGGAGGATAGAAAAATTGCATCCATCCCATAGACCAATTGGTATGGTAACATGCCAATTGATTTTTTAGTAGTAAGCCTGTGAGCCCAAAGTGCATTGACTAGCTTGTTATGCCAAGACTTTTTTTTGTCCTCTAACAACTTTTTGATGATGTTTACCAAACTTTTGTTTGAGGATTCAGCTAACCCATTACCCTGAGGGTACTAAGATGTTGAATGTCCCAAAGTAATGTGGTATTTATGGCAGAATTCAACAATCCTTTTAGATTTGAGGGTTGCAGCATTATCAATGATGAGTTTTCTAGGATAGGCAAATCTAGAGAGGATATTAGTCTCAAGGAATTTAATAATGAAAACACCAGTGGCATTTATAGAAGGGGTGGCCTCTATCCACTTGGTAAAGTAGTTAGTGGCTGTAAGAATCCACTTATGTTGGGTAGAGGAAGAGGGATGAATTTCACCAATGAAATCCAGTCCCCATTGCTTAAAGGGGGTTTCAACGGAGATAGGCTTTAATGGTATGGGAAAAAACTTTCTCTTTCCCTCAAAAATCTGGCATTTATGACATGAGGTGACTTATTTTTGAATGTTAGGGAAAAGGGTAGGCCAGTAGAAACCAACTCTAAGGATTTTATTGGTGGTAGTTTTCCAATAAAGATGTCTACCATAGTCACCTTCATGGAATTCCTTCATAACTTTATTTGCATCATCCTTTAACAAGCATTTAAGTAAAATAGCCCCAACATCTTTCCAATACAAGACATTATCTATAATGAAAACTTTAACTGCTGTTAACTTCATAAATATGGCCTTTGTTTTTGTCAAACTGGGAGGAGAATTTAAAATAAATAAAACATAAAGTAAGTCTGCATACCATGGTGAGTTCATAAATGCCTCATCAATTTGTAGAGTCTCCTACTCCTCTTGATTATCTAATGAATCAATCAAGTTAATGTCTAACGCATGGAAATTTGACTCAACCATCAATTTGGCTAGTCCCTGACCTTTCATTAACTTGGTGGGCTTGATTTCTAAGTCATATTCCAGAATGGCAACAATCCATTTGCCTCGCTTTCCATCAGGTCCATTCTGTGTCAAAATGTCCTTAACCACTGCTTTAGGTACATAAGGAATAATATGGGAATGCAAAAAATATACTCAAAAATATTTTAGCGCTTTAACCAATGCAAAGGCTTGTTTTTCCATAATATTGTATTTCAAAGATGCATCTCTTAAATTGTTACTAAAGAATGCAATTGGTTTCTCAAAACCTTCACAATGTTTATGCAGTAAGATTTCTGCAATTGTGTGTTCAGAAGCAAAAGAGAATATTATGAAATCTTTTGTGAAATTTGGGTTGATCAATACTGGTGCTTTGGTCAATGCCTATTTAATGAAATCAAAGGATTGTTTAGCCTCAATACTCCACCTGATTTCAGAATCCTTTTTAATCATATTCATTATGTTTCTAAGAAGTTCAACCAGGTTAGGAATGAATCTCCTTAGGAAATTCATTCTGCCAATAAAATGTTGAAGCTCTTTGATGTTTCTTGGATGCCTGATTTTTAATATTGCTTCAATTCTGCTGGGATCAATCCTAATTCCATCCTTGGAAATAATGTGACCAAGAATTTTTCCTTCCTCAAGGAAAAACAATGCCTTCTTAGGATTGAGTGAGATTCCAAACCTTCTACATTTTTCAACCACTCTTCTTAGATGCGCTAAATGTTCCTCATCAGTTTTAGAATAGAATGTAATGTCATCTAGGTAAATCACAATAAAATGACCGATTTCATCAACAAATGCAATATCGATTTCTCTTTGGAAAGTGGCTCCAGCATTCATTAACCCAAAGGGAATTTTCACATACATTAAAGTGCCCCATGGTGTAGTGAAGGCAGTTTTATCCTTATCATCAGGATGCACTAAGACTTGGTTGTAACCTGAGAAATCATCTAACAATGAAATCCGACTAGACCCTACCACCCTTTGCAATATATGATCCATTTTAGGTAACAGGTAGTTAGCTTTAAGGGAAACCTTATTTAGATTTGTGAAATCAATACACAGTCTGATTTCTCTAGTTTTATTTCTAGTAGGCACAATTTTAGACAACCATTTAGAGTATCTAAGGGGAAGTATAATTATAGAATCATACATCCTTTTTACTTCTTTCTCAATCAAAGGCATGAGGACAAGATTTATCCTACAAAATTTTTGCTTGAATGGTTTTTGATCTTCCTTGATTGGGATTTTATGTTGTATGATGCTAGTGTCATATGCTTTTAGATCCTCATAACTCTAGGAAAAGACATCTATGAACTCTTTGAAAAGTGATGTGTATCTTTGTTTTGTGATAATAGGAAGTGATTTTGAGAGTTTTATCATTTTGGGATTCTTCTCACTACCTATATTGTATTCTTCTATGTTTGTCCCTGTGGGTTCCATTTTTGGCTTCTTTGCCACATCATTAAAATAAAAAAATTCTTCTAATGGAGCTAAACCCCTAGGTAGAACATTATCCTTAACCTCTAGTACTTCAAATTCTTGTTTTTCTAGGTCAATTTCATGCAATTCTAATTTATGTACATCTTTATTGACTAAAATATTTACATCAGAATCATCAACTTGCTTATCTATATTGACATATTCAACAATCTAATTTTCTACTTCACACTCTAAGTCTATGGTGTACTCTTCATACTCATCCTTGGATTGCAAAAATATTTCAATTTCTTTGTCTCTTCCAAATACCTCTCAATGTCTCATATTGTTAGGTACATTTGGACAATGTTTAACCTCCACTATATATTGTTTGTTGGGGTGAGGCATTTTACATGTGTCAGGTAGAAGGGATAAACCATTAGCCAAGACATTCTGATTTGTGGGAATAACAACAAGATCATATTCTTCAAAAGTTCCTAGAGAGCCAATCACAACATATCTGTAGGCTCTCATCCTAGGATGTTTGGCAGCATACTCTCCCTTGATATGTCTTATAATTAATTCATAATCTACATAAACACCAATTATTTTAGCACCTAACTTGTTCAATAATTGCAATCCTAAGAGAAGTGCCTCATACTCTACTATATTATTGGTGCAATGAAAGTTGAGTTTTTAGTAATGACCCTCTGCATGGTTGTTCCTTGAATTGGACACCCAAACACCTGCCCCTGAACCTACTTTGCCACAAGAGCCATCAAAACTCATGTTCCAAAAAGGTTTAGTTTTAGTGTTTTTTTGAACAATTAGAGTTCAATTTTCATTTTTTTCATCGATATCATTTTCTTCTTGAGTAACATGTGCATCAATGGCTTCGTCATTGTAAAGAATGAAAGAGTCTAGGTTGGAATGAAAAGCGTAGAGAGGGTAGTTATGTGGTTTATCTTGACTATTGACCATATACTTCATTAAAGTTTCCCTATACAGTCTTCTCTCTTGACCAAACACTGGTATAGTGGCATAAGTCATGTCCATTTGCATGGTTCCTTGTAATTTTTCTCCCCATGAGCGTGACAACAGCATGCCATACTTTGGGGGAATGTTTACAACCATTATATCCATCACTACACTTTTAGCGGGGATTTACGCTAAAGTAACACATAGGTCTTTGATAAGACCTAGGCATCTGACTTTGCTCGAATCAAAGGAATACAAATCTTTGTATTGTCTAGTAATGTCTAGTCCTAGTTTCTCCATGACTACTTTGGGCATTAAATTATGGGATGCACCTGAATCTAACGTAGCATTATGAATAATTTTATCATGAATATTCAAACTGACATAAAATGGAGGGACTCCTCCTTCTTATGGTTTGCCTTCTACCTCTAGCCCAAATAGGAGTTCAAGTTGATCATCACTCAAATTTACATCATCATGTTTCTCCCCAATGTTTAATGCCTTTAGGACCTGAGTCCTATATACATTCTTGTTGACTAATTCAATTAAGGGGATAGAAATATTTAGCTTGTCAAGCTCATTTTCTATATTGAATGGCGTTGGATTTTTAAGCAAATTTGAAAAATATGACTTATCAACAACTATTTTTGTGGCCAATTCAATTTGTTCGCTGGTAGAAGGTAGATCAGTTTGGGTATTTCTAGAAGAATTACCAATTTCCCTTTTGATGGTAGCTTCTGCTAGCTTCTTTCCAAGATTTTATGTGGTTTTCTTAGGGGGATTTTTTGTTGTTTTCTTGGGATCAAAATCAAAGACCTTTTTGATAGGATTTTTAGCATTCTTTTTAGTTGCAGTCTCTTGATCTTCTTACTTCTAAGATTATACTACCTATGAACTTCCATTATGGAATTTTCAAATCCTTGTTTGTATTCCTCTAACTCTTTAGAATCCATTTCAGCATGGACTATAAGAAAAAGTTCTTGTTCCCCCTGAGTGAGGAAAATTGCTTCATCATCAATTATCCCTAGCAATCTAATTTTGTTATCATCCAAATTTTCCACAATATTCCCCTCATCATCCATGTAATTTTCATGAAAAGGAGGATGACTCTGCTGATCTAATCCCTTTTTCTCTCCTTGTTTAATTTGGGGAGTATTTCTTCTAAAGTTTTGGTTTCTAGTTTGTTAGAAATTTTGGTTTTATCTTACTTGATTTTGGTCATTGATGCTCACTCTTTGTGTCATTTGATTCACTACTCTAACTAGGTTATCAATCTTATGGTTAACAACAAAAGTAGAAGGTTCTTGTTTTATGGTTACTCTGCGTTCAGACTTCAATTTGGCTTTTTTGACTAGGACGTTGGCTTCAACTTTAATTGCATTTTCTTTCATTTCTTCCAAAGTTTTCAGGTCTCCTTCCCTAAGTTGATATTCCATATCTACATCAAAACCATCTAGAAAATAAATCAGACCTAGATCAGGGGAGGTCTTGATGTCTTGTGGGATGGCAATGTAAACAATATTGATTCTTTCAAAATACTCTTCCACAGTTTCATTGGGTTTTCTTTTTAACCTTTTATATTCGTTTAGGAGTTGAAGTGGGTTCTTCTTGATCTCCCATCTAGCTAAAAAACTTGATGGAAAGCAACAAGGTTGGCTATACTTCCTGTAGGTTAACCCCTAGACCACTTCTTCACATCACCTCCTAAGCTCTGGGTAAACAATTTCATTTTAATGTCAGATTCATCCACCTCTTGGAGATCAAGCACATCATTCATCCTATATACATGTTGTTGGGTAGTGTAAGCACAAACATTATCAAAAGTCACAATTTAGGATGGATAATTTGCATGCATAGCATTTAGCTGGCCTGGTAACACCAAGGGTGCATACCTTCCTACCATAACTATGCTGGTAGATTGAATTGAGGATGGACCTAGTGGAGGTGTAGTCTGGATAACTACACAGATAGTAGGTATAGTAGTTTGAGAAACCAGATGAAGGGGAGTTGAAACTACAAAATGAGTAGGCTTGGGAGGTTGTAAATGCATATACTGAGAAGACTGACAAGACAAAGAGGCTGCTGCAGCAGTTAAAGCAGAGAATTCAAAAGAATACTGAATAAAAGCTTCTTCTATAGCTTGGTACAATAGTGAAACTAGAGCTTGTAGTTTGTCAAACTGCTATAAAGATTCTAGGTGAGGATCTATTTCAAGGTCTTGGGTTTGGGGTACATATGGTTACAATATGGCTTTGTCTATGACAATTTGATCTATAAAAGCCTTAGAATTGGATCTAAAAAAACTTTTCTGAAAAGGAAAATCAAATTTTATATCTTGTAAACTTTTAGATTTCTCTGGGAGCAAATTAGACCTTGACAAAGGAGTATTTTCCAAAGGAGAATTGAATCTAGACAAGGGACTATTATTACCTTTACTCTCGGTAAATATTTTTCTTTCTCACCAGTTTCTCAAGGTGATCTAAAATTTTAATAGGTTTTGGATCAGGGTGACATCTAGTGTAAATTATTCTAGAAGTTGGGGCTATGAAAAATCATCACACAAAACTCAAAATTAAAATCAAACATACAACAGATATCTACAAAAAACAACCTCAGATCATGTATTTCATATTGATACAAGAATTTCTTACTAAAATACTAATTTTAAACCAGGGAATAATAATATTTTGGATTAAATTGTATTCTTCCCTAGTATGGTCGCCACTATGTTATTATTTTGTATTTTTGAGGTTGTGCATGTAAATACATTGGACAACATCAAAACCACTTTTGAAGCTAGGATCTAGCCCTACCATCTTGAGAGAGGGGTCTCTCTTTATAATTTAGCTTCGTTTTTAAGTTGATTCTAGGCTAGTTATGATTATTCTTGGTTGTTTGTTTGAATTGTTTGATTGGTTCGTTGGTTGATCTGATCAAATTATTTTCTTTCCATTAGGATATGGGGTCAATTAAGCTAGATGCTGCATCAAAAGTTCAAAGGAGTAATCAAAGGGAAATCTAGTTACATTTACTGGATCATTAAATTGAATTATGGAATGGAGAAAAGCGGTGATTCAGTAGTGATTGAAAAGCATTTAAGAATTTATCAATCAAACTTTAGAACAAAACATACTGATTTTAAACGCAGTCCAAATAAGGTGCTCAATAACATATCTTATTTTTCACATGCCTTGTTTTACAATTAGATTTCAGATGATAAAAATAGAGAGGATAACAATGGAAACACAAATACACTAAGAAAAACATCACTAGATATCGCAACACAAGTTTCCTGTGAAGATTCCTTTTATTAATGATGCTCTAGTCGTGCGGAAAAGTGCAGTTCTTTGGTAAAAGAGTTAATGATCAGGAACCGACCCTCAATACTTCAACTGAATGAAGTATTTAAATAAAATTTACAAAAAATACACAATTAATGTCTCGTTGGCATGGCATTCTATTATTAATTTCAAACTTACATAAATTAAATAATGCAACCAAAAGAGGTGAATTGGCAAAGTGATATAGACATTTGGCATTGCTTTGGTAGAGAACAGTTGCTGAGTGGCCACTATTTGGGTGTTGCATAGTGTAGTTGAACCTTTCTTTAATCCTAGAATTCACACAGTTCGTCCCACTGCTCTTCATCTGGAATGGAAACTTTTGTTACTTTTTGGTAGATCTCATCTACCTCGATATACTGAGTGAATGTGGGTTTTACTACAAAAATGTATTTCACCTCATGCTGGATGAAACTCTTATTACTGATAGATTCGTAAAAATTTCTCCCTATCATGGCACCTTTGATGTCGGAAGACTTGGTTGTATCCTTTGTAATGTCTTTCAGCTTCTTCATATAGTCTTCCCTGGTCATCATCTTGTCATTGATCATAAATAAAGAAGGCAGGTCTTTCTTATTGAATACTTCTATTCTGGCAAAGTGATATAGACATTTGGCACTGCTTTGGTAGAGAACATTTGTTGAGTGGCCACTATTTGGGTGTTGCACGGTGTAGCTGACCCTTTCTTTAATCCTAGAATTCACACATTTCATCCCATTGCTCTTCATTTGGAATGGAAACTTTTTTTACTTTTCAGTAGATCCCATCTACCTCAGTATACCGAGTGAATGTGGGTTTCAATACAAAAATGTATTTCACCTCATGTTGGATGAAACTCTTATCACTGATAGCTTCATAAAAATTTCTCCCTGTCATGGCACCTTTGATGTGGGAAGACTTGTTTGTAACCTTTGCAATGTCTTTCAGCTTCTTCATATAGTCTTCCTTGGTCATCATCTTGTCATTGATCACAAATAAAGAAGGCATGCCTTTCTTATTTAATACTTCTCTTCTAGTGAAAAACCTATTAATTGCTACCTCCAAAGTGTGAAATTTCTTTAGAATGCAACTTGGCCTTCTTTCTGTACATAATTTTAGAGCCTTCACTAGAAATATTATTCACTAAAGTTGACTCTTCTTCTCTGCTCCCCTTTGCT
This sequence comes from Pinus taeda, assembly GCA_000404065.3. Lineage (NCBI taxonomy): Eukaryota > Viridiplantae > Streptophyta > Pinopsida > Pinales > Pinaceae > Pinus > Pinus taeda. The sequence continues at coordinate 94,515 of APFE030076144.1, read as the reverse complement.
AATTTCTCCTTTGAGATAGGGGTCTGCACTATCGAAGTGGACACTAACTGCTCCTCTACCTCCTGTAGAGTATTCTCAGTCCATTCTAGTTGGATTTTATATCTTTCAATCTCTGGCCTGGCGGTGTGAAAATAAGAAGTATATTTTTTCTCTACCCTCAACTTGGAGATGACCCCTAATGGATCATATGACTAGGTGAAACTGAGACTAAACTGCATCTCTTTCAACAATTTATCTCCTTCTTCCCCTAGTGCATTGTTGTTGCAAGTGAAAGGCCCTATTTGACTTTTGATTTCGAATTTGGATTTCTTCTTGGTAGCTACAAAGTAGACCTTATCCATATTGAGCATTTTCCTGATGTATTCTAGAGAAAAAATCCTCATTGGGAGGAATTTTGGTAGCTTGTAAGGGGCAAGCTCACACCAAAATACCATTAGCTTTGTGTAATTCTAGTAAAGATACCAATCCCCTATCTGGACTTGGTCTGGTAGCTACAAATTTTTTCTAATTTCTTCACTGATCCTTGCCTCTGTCCTACTGCTTAGGAGACTGAGTGTTGGATGTACAAACAACTCTATGAACTATTTGTATGAAAATTACTTCTTTTCCTTTACTACCAACGTAATCTAGAAGATGACTGACTTATGATTTCCTTCTTCATCTATCTTTTGTAAGGAAAGCTGGAGGTTATCTCCCTGAAAAAAAATAGAAACAAAAAAAAAAAAACAAAATCATATTTGAATACTTCCTCAGTCTGGACATGGATAGAATTTGCAAGAATTTGGCTAAAGTTAAACAAGATGAAAGGCTTGGAATTTGTAGAAAAAATGGAAATAAATCCTATAATTGCCTCATCTACCCACTGATGTGAGTAATAGCCAAGGAGGTAGGACATGACTATGATGATTTTCTTAGCTCTCTCAAGGAAAATGGAGGATGGATAGGGAGGGATTTTCTTGGGTAATGGGGCATCTTCAATTAAGAAAATTTCAAGGGTTTTGGATCTTCTAACAAAGTCCAACTTCTGATACAATTCAACAGGTGCTTCATGGGAAAAAGGAGTGGCATTCCCTACTATAGGGGCCTGCATATTTTGGTCTATATCTTGGTAGGTGATAGTGAATAGAATGTCTCCAATGGGGGCAATAATATCTATTTGGTTTGGAAAATTACTTGCACGACACTTCCTAATGAATTCAGGGGTGTTGTGGGTATGAGGAAATATATAGTGGGGTAAATTGGATTCCCATAGTTGAATATCATCGGATTTATCTATGAACTCGTCCTCAAGCCAGCAATACATCTCAAAAAGATCAAATTCATAGACAGTTTCATGAATTTTATAGTCATTGTCTACTAAACAGATGTGGTGAAAATCAATGGGAGGGTGGATTAGAGAACTCACATGCTCTTCTGGTCCCTTGTCCTTCAGGGGCATGATTCGATAAAGCTAAGCATAGTGGTGAAATCTGGATTACAGGTCTATAATACATGGAGAGGACTTGCATGCATCTACAAAAAATTGGAAATGGCAGTAAAACAATGGGAATGGCAGTGTACATATTTAGTAACTAGTGAATGGTCGAAAGGAGGGATTATATAGTATTCTAGCTTTCCCATTGATGGTGGCGCAGATCTATTGGATTAATAGTTAAACAATCTAATTTCCTAATTGTTTAATTTTGGAGGGAGTGAAGGTGATTGGTGGAATCAACAGGAAAATGGCGTGGTAGAGGGTGAGTGACAGGAGTGCAACAGAAAGAAAAGTGGTATCAGGATGTAGAAAAACCACTTTTCGGAGTGGAGGCGAGTTGGTTAATGGTTTTGGCCAAGGGGGTGAGAAATAATATGGTGCTGACATGTTGCAGCGGGCGCATTTTCGAATACTTCCCATTTTGGAACCCCCCCCCCCCCCCCCCCATGGTAAAGTTTGAATAGTGAGAGGGGACCGAAACACAACGTGGGCCATCCGATGTTGAGAGGTGGGCGTGGATGAGGGGACAAGTGGTGGGATGTTAATGCGATTTGATAGGGTGTATGGTGGGGCCGGGGAATATATTTAATGCATAGTGGGGGAATGATTGGAGGGTATGGTTTGGTAAAGAAAGTTAGGAATAAGGGATTATATACCAAAATCACTTGATATGCTAAACTTAAGAGTCAAACTCCTATTCTTTTTTCCTTTGCTTTGTACATGAAAATACATTCAAAATTCAACTTAGAATAAAATATTCATGATTTTCCTCTAACCACCATAGTGCTTCTACCCACCCTTTCTCATTTCAATTCTTTTTCTAAGCTAACAATTTCTCTTCTTGTTTTGCAGGGTGCATTTAAACTCATAGACCCAAATCAATTTTCTTTTGTCAAAATCTACCTCATCCTATCACTTTTTTCACCATTGATTCAGATTAAAGTGATAAATCAATTTTATTTCTACCTAGCTACTGATTTACCATGATTAAATTGTTTGATAAACCTTTATTCACTAACCTATTTAATATAAATTTAAATGTGTTCAGTCATGATTAAATTGTATGACCTGAATAGAAGTCTAGTCATTGTGGCATTCAAAAACAATTTGCACACAACCTTATTTGATAACTAACTTATCAGTAGTGGCATTTAGACTTGTAGCACTTTCAGTATTATTTTCTATTTTTTCTTTTGTGGGGTTCTTATTTCCTTTTTTCTTATTTATTTTTTAACATACCCTCTTTTCATTTTCTTTTTTCATGTTTCTGGAAATCATTTGAATATTGAAATTTATGCACAATATGTAATCTCAAATACAAAATACTCAATAACCTTGACATCTTATAATTTATAGGACCCTAACACTATCCATGGTGAAGGGAAGCTGGAAAATCAAAACTCTGCTATTATTTTTACTCAGAGTGAAGATCTGCAAATAATTGACATGAATCAAAACAACTATCCTGAATGAGCTTTTAAGATGAGAAATATGTTGTAGAAATATTTTGGACACCATGGGGTAAAATCCCCAACAATTCCTCATCTAGGAATGCGCATCTCTAGGAGAAAAAAGACAAAATTTGCTCGAATTATATCAAATCAAGAGGCTAGTAATGTCACCATTTGGTAGCAGTTGCTAGGAAAACCACCTAAGGTACAATTTCACCATGGGCATCTGGATCGCTTATCTCATATCATAATAGGAGGTGTAAACAAAGAATCAAAGGTGACCAATTTGAGTGAGGATATTTTCGTTGGTCTTAATCCAACCCTATGCTAAGGAAATGAAATTAATCATGAATACATCCAAGTTGGTATAGGTTGTCATGTAGGACTTGATCAAAATTCTCTCCTTGAGGCAAACATAGCTAGTGGAAATGGTAAATAGACATTTAGTTGGTATATCTATAGTTTGGGAGATTGCTTTGACTTTTCCAAATGAGATCATGCAAATGTACTAGTGTGGGAATTTACTCTAGTACTTTGGTAACTATGCTTACAATATATGTGTCCCTATATGGCCCTTTATATTTGGTTCTCAATGGACATGAAAAACAAGTAGGCAGAAAAACGAACATACTACATGATATGGTTATGAAAGAAGCCCTTGCTACACAATCCCTTATACAGCTTGGAATATTAATGGCTTTGCCTATGGAAATGGAGGTTTGATTAAAACAACGATTCTGTAATGATTTTGTAGTCATGCAGCCACAACTGGCTCCTGTATTCTTTGCTTTCTCTATGAGGAGAAAGACTCATTACTGTGGAAGTATGATTCAATTCGTGGGTCACAAGAGAGTACATTACTTGAAATAACAACAAGCTACAATGCTTTGATCTGTGCTGATGTAGATATGCAAATTTTGGGTGATATTTCGTAGGGGTTCTCTAGACTTATTTGGGGCTAGAGACTATAGGATGGATTTCTTGGGACAAGCAATATTAGGTGGGGAAGGCTGTCACGTTCCCAAATTCTGTGAGGGAAAATTAACTAAGGATTTTTGCCAAGTTTGGAAATATTATGCTGTGAGAGAAGGAGAAACTATTATTTTAATGGGATGGTGGAAAAATAATATTTTATTGAGGAGGAAGACAAATCCTTACTTTAATAAAATGGTGGAAAATTAATATTTTATTGGAGAAGAGAGGATAATTATTATTTTATCAAAATGGTGGAAAATTATTATTTTATTCAAATGGCAGAAAAACTGGATAATGGGAAGCAAAAGTGGAGAATGGGCCACACGAATAAAATAATAAGGAAAAGGGAGAATCTAAAATCTAGAAGGAGGCTCAATGGAGAATTATAAATAAAGGAGGGACTCAATTTCAATTGATTTGATTCTATCTATTTCATTGATAAGTGAAGGGAGCTCAAGCGAGTTTAAGAGTTTCAAGCGAAACTCAAGCTAATTTCAGTGGACTTCGAGTGCCACCCTAGTTAGCTAATTGGGGAAGATTATAATAGATCTTCCATTGGTGCTCAATTGGTTTAGTTGTTTCATTCAATATTGAAGATCTAATAATAAATTTTTGCAAGGAATTATTGACATCAAAGTCTTGTATTCATAGGTCTATTCTCCTACATCAAGGGGACGAGTATCATTGTCATGCTAGAAGGGTCGAGTTCAAGGTTGGAGAGGTAGATCTGGAGATTGTTTCTAGTTCCCAAGAATCGAATTCAAGAAGGACAAAATTATAGCCTATAGAAAAGGTCTTATTTAGCCAAAAAGAAGGAGGATGAGTCTCTTATTCATTAGCACAATTTTCTATATGGTTTGTTGATTGGATAGCCACTGTTGTGAGTTCGAGTTCACTCAGTGAAAGGGAGATATATCATTCTAGTGTGGAGGTTGCATTCTATTTGGTGTGGGACTACGATTTAATGCATAATAGTGAACCAAAATACTTGTTAATACCCCTTTGTGTGAGTTACATGAAAGGGACACATTTCCCTTCTATTTGTTGTGTGCATTGTCTATTTTTTGAAGAAGGGTTTGGGCATATAAACTGAGCACTATTTGTTGAATGTTCCTCATTCCATTCATTGAATATATTGAAGAGAAGGGGTTGTGCTTGATTGCTAGCTATAACATGCATTTTGGACAAGTTTAAAACTTTAACCTCCATTGGCCTCTCTTTTGTCTTTGTGCATGGGTGTGAATACAAATTAAATGTCAATGAGTTTATTGCGGTTGTTATCATGTTCATGGGCCAAGTTCTTCCTTTTTTTTTCAGTTGAGTAAATCCACCCTTGTTGACCATGGATTTCTCCTTAAGGTTGGGTAGGTCGTGTGCATTGTGGTAGCATTTTGGGTTGCAGAGAATGAGTTCCAGAGGTGCATGTAGAAGGACATTATTATCAGATCATGGACAGTTTTTCAATGAATACTAGGCATCATATTTTTGGGGTTATATAGCTTATGATAAGTGGGGACGAGTTGTTTATGGAAGCACTGAGCACATGGCCATTTTGGAAGCTATACTATTAATGTATTAAGGTTGGATTAACGTTCTTCTATGATTGATATTTCACTGAAATTATGAAAAACAAGTCTAATTTTTTTGTTGTGTTCTCATCATGTATTTTCCCTTATAGAAAATTAATATGGTGGTTGTGCAACCTTTAATTTTCTTTAATATCAGTCGTAATAGTGTTTTGTGTCATTTTTCCAAGTCTTACATACTGTTCTATTCACTCGAATGAAGTCTAGTTCATGTCCATGCAACTGAAAATTGATTGCAAGTTAAAAAGGACACCTACATCAATTTACTCACTAAGTGCTCACAAAAGATTTCACTAAAAGACTCATTGAAACTTAGTAAAAAGTCATAAATTTTAAATTCAAATTGGGAAAATTTCAGTTGGGAACATTACAACTTTCCTAGCCCAATCAGGGGCATAGTGCTGAGACACATCCTTCACCCAGCCTAATAGTTCTCAGGTCTTCTTACAGGCCCTACACCTGAAAATCATTTCATAGGACCCTCTACCAAGCTCCCATATCTAGAATAGTCATTAACGTCAACATATAACATCCTGTTATGCATATTAAAAGGAATCAACACTTATTTTAAGTGACTAAATATATCACAACAAGGAGGCATATTGACAGTATTATAATTTATTAACACGTTGGTAGTACTGGAATTTGTTTAACTCCTCATCTAGCTTGAATAAAGTTGGTATCCTACTTGAACAATTTAGTTGAAGTATCCAGGCTACAATGTAAAGAGGATCATTCAACTGTAGAGAGCATATTACCATGATGTTCTTTTTCGGTGAACCCATGTTTGGAAAATGTTCTAGTGAAAATAAAAATAAAGAAGATAATGATTTTTGAAAATGTCACCAGAGCTCTAGGATTCTATATTGATGGTCCTATGATAATTGAGCTGAAATTCAACCATCTATCAAGAAAATCATTTTCTGTGGATTTCTTGTAGTCTATCAAAGTTCTATTGAAGCAGAGCTTGAATCAGGTTCAGCAAGCTAAAGCCGAATTGAAAAAGGTGATGGATGGACTAAATGATGAAATATTAACGAATGTCATGAGAAAATGTGACCCTTCTAAAATTTATCAGTATGGGCCTCAGGTCTTGGTGCCAGAATTGGTGACTGAATTTTTCTATAATTGTTCTACAAGTGAAAATAGGGTGACTATACGGGGAAGGTTGCATATTTAGACAACATCCTTGTTGGCCTTCTGAGATATTTAGGATCTCGCCTCAAAGCACTTGAGAAAATGGTGTGTCACTTGTGTTGAAATATGGCAATAAGAATATTACAATTCAATTTTTCATTGAATTAATTTGTGAATTAAAATTGAATTTAGTCTTAACAACGAATTGGAAAGAATTAACTAATTTATTTTAAATTAATTAGTTGGAGAAATTCAAGTTATAAGTCTTTCTGAAGTCATGCAAGAGTTATCCCTTAAATTAATGAGATAAGATTGAGTTGTAATTAGTTAACTTAGTTTACTGAGTTAAGTCCAGTTAAATTAGTTCCAAACTATTTGAGGAACTAATAGTGAGTTAACAGTCAGTTGATGCATTAATGCACTAACTAGTGCTACTCCAGTTAACTGAATATTCCATCATCAAAAACTCATGCATGTCTATTATGAGAAAGACCCAGTTGATATTAATGTTCAAGGATAGTGTACTATCAGTTGCATGTGTTTTCTCATGGAGAAAACTCATGCATGCAGTCAAGGATTCATCCTTGAGGATTGCGCAGTTTTGAAGGCTTGATCATCCACTTGGTAATAGGCTAACCATCTGCAAGGAACAATGCAAGGAAATAGGAGCTTGGAGGGTAGAGAGGAAGGTTGGAGAGAAGGAAATATTGCATGTGAGCATTTGTGAGGATTGTACTGAGAGCTGGTTAGCTGTGAGAGCTAAGGCTTTGTATAATTGCTATGTATTTCCACCATGTATGATAATACAATAGTGTGGGGTTTTTAACTGAGGATTTCCCCAAAGTATTTTCATGTGTAATGTGCCATTGATTCTTCTTATTCTAGTTATATTGTTCAGCTCGATTTTTAAGCATCCACAAATTTATAGTAGAAGTAGGTTATAGTATTCTACTTTGATTTATATTGCATTATCGGGTTAACATATCACAGATTTTATACAACTTCTAGGAAGGACCTTTCACCACTCTCTTGGTTGTGGTACTGTGATGCAGAATTCAACCTGTATAGGCTTAAAGAGCTGGGTATTGGAGTATCAGTATTTCAAGAAATACAGAATCCAGAGTTGATTGAGTTTGAGCCAAAACTTGTTGGAGATGCAACATCAAGCTACCGTGATGTTTTTGAACCATATCCCAAATTTTTTGCTAAGAACACAGGAAATTAGGAAGAGCTCTTGAGTTCTCAGCAACTATACATCTAGTGGAAGCATAGGAAGTCTAGAATCAAGAAATTCAATTGACGTTAGAACCCCACAGGGAATTGACAATGCAAGGAAGGGGCATGTGGATAATAAAAATTTGCAACTCTCGCACTCCTTAATACAATCATTTTTCTCAATTGAAGATATGAAAATATTTACCAGTGATCTTGAATTAATGTTAAAGCTTGGTGCATCCTGGCATAATTCCAATGGGAATAAGTTCTCTAAAGAAGATTATGCTGAAAACTCAAAATTATCTGACATAGAAACTAAATTTTTTATCAAACTTTAGAAAACAAATATATATAATAGTTCAACATGATTTCAATTTTTAATGTTTTTGAACTATTTCTAAAATTGTAAATTCACCAAATAAGATTGATACTAAATACCATGGTATTTAAGAAACTCGTAATGCATAATTTTTAGTCCCAATTGGATATATTTCATACACCAGGTCAATGATTAGAAGACACTAAGCTTAAATCTCTTCTCCAAAACCAACTTAACAAAAATAATAAATAAAACTAAGTAGAAAACCTACAAGATTTGCAAAATCTTATCTCCACCCAAAAAATGGTTAAAAGACTGCTACTTATGCTTATTTGTCTGGCACATATTACATAATCTTTGTGTTTCTGGTGGGAACAAGTAGCACAACCCACCCATCGATGAGTATTCACTTCAAAGTGAAATTTGCTGCAAGTAACACACATGCAAAAGATACAAAATCCGTTCTTGGTGCGACAAATTTCACATCTACAATCATCCACAGGAAGTTGACTCTGACATGTTATCTTTCTACATCATTTGTGGGAAAATATCTGAATGAGTCTTGTTTGAGTGACACTGATATCTCAATGCGAAAAGGCTTGAATCTCCATTTTTATAGCAACAAATACTTCCAGCTGAATAGTGTGCCCTGGACATTGACATAGATGTAAATATCACTCTTGCCTTACACAAGCTTTTGAAAATGGAAAATTCTTCCCTGTGTTGAAGACCTCATGTTCCTTCAAGGATCACCCAAAGCTCTACTTCTAGATCTTCTATAAATTCCTCTGGTTGTTCACGCATTCTATTTCCAATTACATCAAGCCCTCCCCCTGCTACATCTTGAAGAAAGATCCGATCTGAATTGGCTACTCCATGTCCCATTGTCTTCGCTGGCCATCCACTTTCTACCAATGTTTCTTTATACCTATCCATTTCCTTATTTCTACCTCCTCCCATCTTCCTTTGCATGGCTCACATCTCTTGAGTCTATAACAGTAGGAATAGGGGAAAAACCTCAAGTTTCATAATTGACATTTCGTGTTTGTATTTTAGTTGCAGAGGTGCCATTTTTCAATTTCTTGGATCTCAAATATTGAGACAGTTTTCAGTTGGTCATGGGGTGTGGTTTGGTTTGGAGGCACCACCACCCACAAATATTTGTGAGAAAACAGAGCTCGCCCCACAGGTGGTGGTGGCTCCCAATGTGGCTCAACCTCCTCCTCCTGCTCCCACATAGACAAAAGGATAGGCAAGCAGAAAAATGAACAATTATCACAGGGATGATGGGCAGAACAACGACTAATTCATTACCAACCAACCCTCTAGAATGGTGCATTCTGCACCAGGAGGTGGATCTTCACTTGGGTACCTCTTTGGAGTTCATAAATGAACACCCAAGTGGAGAAACAAAGGATCCACATGCAAGTATGGATCTCACTAGGACCTCGTAGGTATTCTGATCCACAAGCTTCATATGATGCAACGGAAAGAAAGGTTCGTAGGCTAGGAGTCCTAGATTGTTGCCGAGGTGGAGGGTTTTGTTGTTTTTGTTGTTGAAAGGATGCTCCAGAGGAGGTCCCATGAAATCAATGACCCCAGCCAACAGAAAACTTGAAGAAAATGAAAGAAATGAAGAAAAACCCTACCTCATAGTCAGACGTTGTGCATATGCAGAATCAGAAGGTCATAGTTGATTTCAAATGAAGGCACCAGAATTAAACCCTATTTCTTTTGTGCCATCCCAAAATAAAAATAATAATAATATTTGACGACCATAATAATAATATTAGAATCAAATCGTAAATTTAGTGTTGTCGTGAAATTTTAAAAAGGAATTTCCATAGCTATACTAAATTGTACGAACTATAATTACTCGAATAACTGATATTTCGAAATACAATATAGTTATGAGCAAAATAAGATTTCATCATTTTAATATATGATTGAGTTTTGTAACCATTAGAAAGTCTTATTACAAGAACAAAGCAACTTAAATTACTTTACAATATGGAATTAATTTATTTTAGTAAGGAGACATGGAAAACCCTCCCCTAGTTACACTAATTCGATAAAGAAGCCCAGAGTTGTAAGAGTTTGCAAGGTGTGTTTTAAGGAGACAATTAGAACCATATTAGCGTGCAATGGGCTCTTGCATTGGTTCAGAGGTAAATATACTCTATAAGTTATATAAGTTAGTGATTGTAATGTTTACTTATATAAAAGTGTTTATGATATATGATTAATGAGTTTTTTTTGGAAATTGGAAGAGAAAGAGAAGAAAGTAGAGGCACCAACGTTTGCTGTAAATCAATTAAAAGGAAGGAAAATGTCTCCAAATAGTGGGGATTTTCAAGCTTACTCTTCAACAAGACTACATTTTATTTGGATCCAGGGATTTTGCCTCAAAAAAATTGATTGGGTACTCTAGAAATCAATACCTGACATGTCGAAGCTAGTCCATTAGGTAAATTCGTCTTGGACAAAGGTTGCAAAGGCTAAGGTGAAAATCTCCCGTTTTTAATGTGGGTTTTAAACCTTCCATTTGAGAATGCTAAAAGCAAGGTCAAGATCTTGAAAAGAGGTCCTCGATTTTACCAAAACTCGATATCAACGCTTAATCGATGGTGTCATTCTTTCTATTTGGGTTTGGTCTTAAACTTTGAGATCTTTGGGTCTATTTATCAATTTTTCATTTCATTTATGTGTTGAGAAGGTATTAAGGTCTATAGGGGATAAGATAATTATTTTCCAATACGCCTCCCTTGAAACCTTATAAAGAGATTGTGTGCCCCTTTTTTTGTTGTAATATTTCTACCATAAGTTCTTCCTATGAGGATGCCCCTAAAGGGAGGGTATGTAAAGGAAGTGAAAAAAGAATAAAATTTTGTGTTATGTAAAAGCATGGTTATAGATTGTAGGTGCATCTAGATGTCTCAACAAAGGTGAAGGGGAATGGAGTTTACCTCCTACTGCAACACCTCCTATTCCACCATTAGAGGTGATAAAGGGCACTAACATTAAGAGTCATAAGTGAAAGTTCACAAAGATATTAAAAATTAGAAGGTAGGAGTGATTTAGCATAGGATTGATTCTTCAAAAATTGAATTTTTGGGTGATATTTCCGAATAAATGCAAAAAAATTTAAGCACTACCACCTACATATTAAGTAGAGTATAAGAAAATATTTCCTAATATTCAAAGAGTTTCTCCATCTTTTTTCCATGAGATCCATGGAAAGTATGTTCAAGTGTTGATAAATCATGTTAAGATATCATCTTTGATTTAGGGCACATATACTCCTTCAACTAGTGATGGAGAGTCCAACCAATGAGTAGGAAAAGTTGTTCACTTACAAGGTTGGAATCAATCAAGTATTCTCCCTCTCTGCCCAACTCTAAGATGAGGACTGTGTATAATGGACTTATTATTGTAAACAATTGCATATTTTGAATTATATTCAAGTTCAAGGGCTTCAAGTGGTTACCTCAACCTACAAATCTTTAAAGGAACTATGTTCTTTTAAATTAGACCCTTATGGTCAAGGAGTTGCAAAAGAGGAAGGCCTTATGGTTATTTTTAAGGGGTTGGCCTAGGCTCACTTCTGTACTAACTTATTTTTTAAATGACAAATGTAACTTCGGTTACTATTATAATAAACTAAATTACTCTTTTTTCACTTGTTTATTCTTGTGTATTATTGATACCAAAAAATTAGATCATGTGATGAGTAACCTCTACTTGAAGGGCTTGTAGCAATTGTTCAATACCATAAAAGTTTACAATGTTTATCTTTGACTGACTTGCTCATGAACAAGGTCTTTCAAGGTATTCTTAACATATACCTGGAACAATCATTGCAAATATTATGTGATCCCTCTTTATTGACATCCATGGAGGAATGTTATTGTTATTAACGAAATCAGGTTGCACTAAGTAAGTTGATTTGAGCTCTCTAAATGGATTGACACCATGAGCTACTAATGAAATCCTAATATTATAGAGAGAACCACTGACCCCTAAAGCACTAGTGAAGTGATGGGATAACACCAAATTCATTAAGGGAATTTAGCTAAGTGTTTTACTCCACTTAGAGTTTCAGGTTGGTAGTTTAAGAATATTCCATGGTCCTAATGAGCACATCATATAGAGAGGAAGACATAACCCATTTCTACAAGAATTGTATCCTTGTGTTCTATGGATTTATGAATACAAAGCCATCTTCAATGAGCTGGAGATCATATCCAACAACTTTATCCATGCATAGGTAATTTCAAGAATCATTTCCTTGGTTAATGTTTCAAATTATTTATGCCGTCTTACCTATCAGATTGTTAAGTATGTTCGTTAACACATTCCCTAACATGTCCTTTGGGTTGGATCTAGAATGTATCTTGCAATCAATGTGGTTTTCTAAAATATTTAGAATGTGAGCCATATTCACTACTATCCAAGGATTTTTAATGACTTTATTTCCCCACTCTATAACTTATCTTTGAGAAGGAGTGCCCCGAGTTCTCCCCCACAATTATTGTTTACTGGGAGTTGATTGCTAATAGATATATAACTAAGAATGGAAGGTACATACATGCATATGGAGCTACTAAGCCTCACTATTCCATTCCAAATCATGATTCAGATGGACTCTTTCTAAAACAAATAACCTACCAAACTACACTATATGGCCTCAAATTACCATGAAGGTTAGGGTAAATAGATAATGCCATCATTATCGTATTTTTTAGCTACACACACCTTTCGTGATTTTGGTGACATCATAATTCTGGATAGAGAGAAAAAATATGATTATCTAGACATGGAATCATCCATTATGCATGACCTAATCTTTATATCTATTTAGTGGTTTTTTTAATGTTAATGATGTTTCTTACCTGAATTTGTTGAAATGGTGACATTTCTGTAAACAAATTGAATCAATACAAAATGATTTAGCGACTCATGCATATGCAAAAAAGGAGGATTACATTGCAATAGTTTTGGGGATTGAGAAGAGGGGTCATGTAGATGGGGTTGTCTTTGGATTCGCTCCAACTGAATTGTTTGGAAAAGAGTGTGCTTACAAGAAGCTATTGCGTAATACAAAAGAGAAATTGAGAGAAAAAGGACAAGAAACATGGAATATTGAAAGAAACTATTGAAAAATTAATGGAATTGAAAGTTGCCATGGAGGTGGGTAAAGAAAATGGTTGAGTTGATCCAAAACTAATCGAAAAAGTAAGAATTACACGTGTAAACTATTTATTTTTTGATGTATGCCATATTTGGAAATTGGGATTTTAAAATCATGATGTCAATATGAACATTATTGCATTGTTGTATGATGTGTAATTAATCAAACATTATTTTTGTAGCTTAACCCTACATCTTTTGATTTCATGGTATTAATGCAAACTATTTATTTTTTAGGAGACTTCTGTGAGCCTTAGTAAGGCTTCGCCAAAACAAACTCCATTGAATTTAGGACAACATATTCCAGACCAATTTGGTGACTCAATAACATTGGTAATTTCTATTATTGTTTATTTTCTTATTTAATATTATCTTCTTATTATGTGGAATCTCACAAGAATTTGTTTATTGGCAAGGTAAACCACAATTACTACCTTCACATACAGAGTTAAATGGAAAAAAAATATTTACTTACACCTTTTAATGGTCAAGTGAATGTTGCAAAGGGTTACATAAAAAAAATTGAACCAATATTTGTCATACCCAATGGAGAATAATTAAGAGAAGGATATTATTTTGTGTGCTCATAATAAATTTTAGTTGATCTTGATTATGAAAACAAGATTAAGCGTAGAAGTAATCTATGCGAGAATAGTGCAGATGCACTTAACACTTTATACGTTGGAAGAGAAATGACAATCAGTTGATTAGTGATTGAGAGAAAAGACTTGGGAAATTATTATCCCAATCATTGATTACGATATTAACATATCTTCTTCGAAATGAATGAGGGATGACAAGTTCTAACGTTGAGTTTCAATATTCTTACTAATTATAGATTGAGTTCATTTGTAACTTTGATTGAATTGATGGAGTTCATTTCAAACTGTAAAATTGAATCTGTATGCAGCATTAAGACTTTGAAAATTATTTCAAGTGTTGAAATCTTACTTTATTCCAATGAAATTATATGCATTTGTGGACATTAGAAGACCATATTGTTTCCATTTGAAAGAAAATATGTGCAGGATATTTGGGGGAAATGTGATTGTCCATAAAATTTAGATCATGTTTTGGGACCATGTGGCTCTTTTCCTTGGACCCTAGTAGTGCTTGGAGGTTGTATTTATTGGATTTAGGAGAGAAAACCCTAATATGGCTAAGAATATTAGTGTTGGATAACTTATGGTTTTCGAGAAAGTCTTAGGGGTTCTAAGAGTTAAGGGGTTTAAGGGTTTAACAGTCATGGTTCAAAGGTAAAGTGTAAAATATTAGGGCTTAAGGGGTTTATGGGTTAAGCATTTGAGTTCTAGGGAGATGATGGGTTATAAATTAATGGCTTATTGGTTAAGGGATTCAAGGGTTAAGGGTTAAGCACTAAGGGCTTAGGGGTCAAGGTTAATTTCTTAAGGGTTGTGGGATTTCGGTGTCAACAGGTTAACGGGTTAAGGATTTAGGGCTTTAGGGTCTATGGGTTATGGGTTAAGGTTAAGGGTTTAAGAGAATAAAATTTTAAGGCTTAGGGGATTTAGGGATTCTAAGTTAGAGGTTAGGGGTTAAGGGGTTAGTGACTTAGGGTTTAAGGGATCAAGGGGTTAATGGTTTATGAGTTATGTGTATGGGTTAAGGAATTATGGCTTCAGGTTTAAGGGGATACGGAATTTACTTAGTATGGGTCGTGAAAAAGGGGACCCTTATCAAAATTATTGGGGGTTCATCTATCAATTTCTCTACCCCCCCTAGCCCCTATAGCATGAGGTCCCAAGGATTCTTCTCATTCTCTAATGCTATGATTATAGATATCAGTAAATCATGCTCAAAACTCTCACTTCTACCCATCCATGGAACCCTTATGTCACATTGCAAATTCAATACACCAAACTATTCTCATCCCCAAAATTTCACGAGTCTTGAACAATTCGAGGCGGTTATTTAACAACCGCCTCTATAAGTCTAATTCTAATTACGTTTTTGAGGTGGTGGGGTTTTCCAAAAATTCCTACGAAAGTTACATTGTCATAAATTTTAAGGGTGGTTAAGGGATTCTAAGTTAGGGGTTATGGATTAAGCGGTTAGTGGCTTAGGGTGTAAGGGATCAATGGGTTAAGGGATTATGGCTTGGGGGTTAAGGGGATAGGGAATTTAGTGGTTATGGGTTAAGGGCTAATGGGTTGTGATAATAGGTCCCTTAATCCCCTTATCACAACTATTGGGGGTTCCCCTTATCAATTTCTCTTATTGCCTCCCCTTTATGCCCCATAGCCATTATGTGATGAGGTCCTAAGGCCCCTTCTCCTTCTCTAATGCTAGGATTATATATTTTAGTAAATCATGCCCAAACCTCTCACTTCTACC